>PVJL010011664.1:0-41399 GCA_004026885.1 Lyroderma lyra
GACGTGGACGTGCGGAGGGGACGAGGGGGCGCTGAGGAGACGTGGACGCGCGGAGGGGTCGTGGACACGCGGAGGGGACGTGGGGGCGCTGAGGAGACGTGGACGTGCGGAGGGGACGTGGGCACGCGGAGGGGACCTGGGGACGCTTTGTAAGTCCGCGGAGCAGCTTTCTCTAAGTTCCAAGAAACTCGAATCAGGGAGGTCAAGTGCGTGTGACCTCCCACCTCTAGCTTCCGAGTTCCGCGCATCATCCGCTGTGGGGTTGAGAATTAAGGGGGGGACCCCAAAACGCCCGAATCTGTTTATTAAAAATTGTGTATTTATTCTTATACGTTTCAACTTGTCACCTTGAAAGCACTCTCCGTTCGGTGCCCTTCGCCTATTGAGACGCTTTCTCCTGCTCAAAACTGTTTGAACTTGGCGATTTTGATGCCTTTAGTGCTTCTGCCGGTTTTGGTTCACCTTTTCCACGTCAGCAAAACGTTTCCTCTCCAGGACGTTTTTCATCCAAGGAAACAAAAGCGAGTGGCTCCGGGCGAGATCGGGGGACTGGCGGGGTGGGGCGCGGGCCACTCCGTTTTCAGTCAAAAACTGCGCAACACTCAGCGCGGGCTGGGCAGGTGCGTTGTCACCCAGCATGCAATGGGCCAACGCGGTGAAGGAGTCTCCAAAGCAATTCACTGAAGCGCGCGCAGCCTCGCACACCACCACCAGCTAGTACCCGGATGCAGACGGGTTCCCAGAACACCCACCTAGTGGGGAAAGCTGGTACTACAAGGGGTCCACTCTCCAGAAGATCATTCCTGTTTTGGGGGGGGTCCCCCCTCATATAATGAGTTTGGTTTTAGTCACACAATAATGTCAGAGGTGCAAATCCAGATGGGAATTTCTAGTAGGCATTTGGAGATGCAGGGCTAGTCTCCAGGACAGAGGGCAAGGTAGCAATAGGGATTAAAATGTTAACAAAATGTCTTAAAACAGGACGAGTTGTGACAGCCGGCACTGAAAGTCCTCTGATGACCTGAGGTGATCAGATTAGTTTGAGAAGTCGTACAGAGGAGAGCTTTGGAAAGAGAAAGGACAGAGCTTGGCAGAGAAATATGAAAAGGCAAGACATTTGCGAAGACTTATTATAGAATTAATGCACCCACTGTGTAGAGAGGCAATTTCTTAATATGGAAAGGAAAAGTAATAGAAACTAAGACAAAGCTTTCACTGAACAGTATGTACTGGGTGATCTTGTTTCATTTTTTAAAGATATATGTATTTGCATAAGAGTCTGGAAGGATCTACATCAAGGCATTGGCAGTGCTTATCTCTGCAGGCTGCAATTGCAATTTTTTTGCGGCCTTATTTTCCACATTAAGCATTCATCAATTTTTTTTCCAAACATAATTTATATACCATAAAATTCACCATTCAGGGGTTGTTAGGATATTCACAAAGTTGTGTAACCATCATTGCTATCTATTTCCAGAAGTTTTTCCTCATTCCAAAAAGAAACCCTGCACCCATTAGCAGTGACTCCCGCTGGCGGCCCCCGCTCCTAGCCTCAAGAGACCACTACTTATTTCCTGTCTCCATGGAGTTGTCTGTTCTAGATGTTTCATATGCATAGAATCACACCTACGGGGCCTTTGTGACTGACATCTTTCATAATGTTCCCAAGTTTATTCACATTGTCACATCTACCAGCACTTGGTCGCTGCTTGTTGCCACATGCTATCCCGCAGCATGGATATACTGCATATTGCATTCATCACGTCATAGACACAAGTTGTTCCCATCTCTTGGCAACAGTAAATAATGCTGCAACGAACATCTGTGTGCCAGGTCCTGTACAGATTCATGTTTGTAATTCGCTCAAGTACATGCCTAAGAGTGGAATTTCTGGGCTGTGTACCTCTCTGGTTCACGTTTGAGGAAGGGTCTGCACCATTTTTCATTCCCACCAGCTATCCGTAAGGGTCCTGGTTTCTCCACATGGCCGCTAACGCCTGTTAACTTGTTAACATCCCCTCTTAGAATGAGCAGAGAGCACAGGTGCCAAGGAGATCCAAGACATGCTCTTTATTTCCAAAAAAATGTAATCCTTTCTGTGATTTTTCCCAAAATGAAGTATAAACATGCCAAGATTCTTAATAATAATAATAATAATGAGGATACAAAAGCTGACATTTACTAGATTCTTAACTCTGGGAGGGCTCGTGTAGATCTTTTGCATGCATTGTTTCATTGAACATTTACAGAAAACCCACCATTTGGAACCTATTCTAGAGTTGAAGCAAATGAAGTTCAGTGGTCACCAGATTATCATCATAAACCTGCCGAAAAGCCAAAATCCTTATCTATCCACGGTGATGTCTAAGGCCCACCTCTGCCTTCTGCTGAGGTTTTTCTTGCTGTATGCCTGATGGACAGTTTCAGTAAAGCCCCACCATGTGTCATCCATTTATTTTTGCACTGGAAAAAATTTTCTCAAGATGATTTTTCACAAGTAAGTCAGGTACAATTCATCATACTCTGAATGCAAAACCAATAGCATATGTATTAATAATTTGACTCAGCCGTGTAAACATTAACTCAATACTTTTCTTTTTAATGAACAACCTTGTTTCTCTGAACTATTGTTATACTGCTTCTTTCCTTTTGGATTTTTTATTAGTTCATTGGTGCCAATAGGAACAGGATTCTAAAACTGATTAGCCCTGAGAAAGATTTTGTGATCAAATAAATCTGAAGTTGAGTGTGCTTTCAATTTTGTTCACAGGTGAGGTATTTTTTCCAACCAAACCTTGCTTTCCAAAGGAAGCTTGGTGTCTTTTGTCTTCTAAAACACGTCCACTTCCATGATTCCACAGGACAGCAGAACCAATTGTTTGGAGCGGGCCAGTTTCAGCTCCTGAGAAAGACCCATGGAGAAAGTGGTGCGTGAGCAAGATCTGCATGAAACATATCATTAGATCTCAAAGAGGATCAATAGAATCTAATGTCATCTTCCCTGCATTGCATCAGTAAAGCACCACTGTTAGAAGGCATTATAATCTTGTTGCTTTGAACGCTTGTTTTTTTTTTGGGGGGGGGGTTGTTTTTGTTTTTTGTGGTGGTGGTTGATTTGCCTCGGTGTTGTCTGTCCTGAGGACTAATTTGTTTGTTGTCGCAATGCATCATCGCTGCAACCGTAACTGAAGGCTCTGAACGCCTAGGGAGATAAATAGATGTCATTTTTATTATCTGTGCTTTATAAATAAATCTTAACCTGGAAAGATTACACAGCCTCAGTCACATGCTCAGCTACGTTTGGAAGGTTGATGCATGGTTGTACAATCAGGAGGAGCCTGGGGACCATAGCTGACCCCTTAGTTCACTGCTCATGAAATAAACAGTTTGGTAAAGGGCTGTTAATGGCTGACTTGTGCCCCCTCCCCCAGATTCACATTGAAGCCCTAAACCCCGCGACCTCAGGATATGACCATATTTGGAGACAGAGTCTTTAAAGAGGTAATTAAGTTAATAAGGTCAGCAGAGTGGGCCTGTCTCAGCCACCAGAACTGTGAGACAATAAATTTCTGTTGTTTAAGCCATGCCATCTGTGGGAATGGTTTTAGGACAGAGGCCTTTGCTGCTGCTTTATCCGTGACGAGTGAGCCACCCCAGGTCTCCTGACATACATCCCGATGCCCCAAGGTGGTGCCTGTGAGGCTGACGGTGCCCGAGCCCAGAAATCACAGACACACCAGTTGTTTGAGGCTCACAAGCTTCATGTTTATCTGAGAAGTCACCGAGGAACAGAGCATCCGAAGCTACAGTCTCCTTCTTGGTCAGGGCTTCCTCTGGCAGCCCATCTTAAGGGAAGATTGAAATCTGAGCCTCTGGTCAACTGGTCAGAGGTGGGTTGACATCCCCAAGTTCTCTTGGGAAATCTTCCCTCCCGATCGAATTCCTGGAGGTCACACATCCCCTGATGCTCTGTTCCAATACCTGGTGGCTCTGTGAAAAAGGCCCCTTTGTCCCTATAACACGGCCAGCCATGCGACTCTGTCCTCCAGGGAGCAGCCCTGCCTCCTCACCGGGGCCTAACTCGAGTCTTTTTCCAATGCCAGGCACGACCGCATTTAAACCTCACGACCACCCTGAGCAAAGAGATTATCATCTCTGTGTGCCAGATGGAGAAACTGAGGCACACGCAGGGTAAGAGCTCACTCCACATTCCCACAGCTCACAAGTGGAGGGCGGTCGATGTGTCCTCCCGTCTCTGAGTCTAAGGCTTGTGCTTCTGCCACCACAGAATGCCGCAACAGTCGTCCTTGCCTTTACCCGTAGTTTTGCTTCCCACAGTTTTCAGTTACCTGCAGCCAACCCGGCTCGAAAACACTCAACGTGACATTCCAGAAATAAACAATTCATAAGTTTTAAATTGGGCCTTTTAATCTCCTTAATTGACACCAACTGGCCCTGAGCTCCAGCATGTGACCACTTTCTGCTTCTCGGCCACACCGGGGCCTCTGATCTTCCCCCTGGGCCCTGGGCCCCGTTCCCGATCAGAAATAGGCAGAACAACAAACCCAGCTCAGGACACAAACACACCGATAAAAAGGAGAGAGAGGATTCTTGTCCCAGTGCCGCTTAACATTATACAAAGGGCCGGTCAAAACCACCCTGCCGAGGACAGGGGGTCATGGGAAGGAGCCCAGGCCAAGCGGCAGGTGAGCACCCCCGACGCCCACAAAAGGTAAAAAGGGAAGACAAGTGAAAGCTCTTTGGAAGTTAGAAGAAAACCAAATGTGGAGGGAAGTGTCTGGGTATCAGGGTTGTGCTCAGGCACGTGCGCACGCAAAACAGTCCCCCTGAGTGGCAGGAGCTGGTGACAAACCAGCTTGGCAGTTGGCAGGCCCTCCCTCCCGGCAAAGCCTCCGCTAGGGCCCCCGACTCCCCTGACTGATCACGGGTTCTGGACGTATCCCTCTGGGGGCTCTGAGGGGATATCTCACCCCTGGGCTCTGGGGAGGCTCGGGCCCCCCGGTGGCTTCTGACCCTCGTGAGGACACCCGGCTCTGACGAGACAAGTAAGCACTGTGACCGACAAACTCCCTCTGAGGACGCCTTGCTGCCTGACCTTCAAAAGGTCCTGCTGAAAGGGGTCGGGACTTGTCACCCCATAACCTTCTTTGGCACAAGAATTATTTGAAGCTGAAGGCTACTGAGCATCACCAAGACGCAGGGAGAGTTCTCCTCTCTCCCCTTTGCTGCCCACAAGCAGGGCACACACGTCCCTTGTGACGGTGTCCCCCAATCCTGTACCAGGAAGAGAGTGACTCTCACCACCAAGATGGAGGGTGTCGCTAACATGAGTTTTCATAAACAGACCTTACCAAAATAACCCTTGTTTTCCATTAGTGCCCCATACGCAAGGGGGAACCCCCCCAAAATAGAATGATCTTCTGGAGGGTGGGCTCCTTGTAGCACAGGCTTCCCCCACTGGGTGAGTGTTCTAGGAGCCCGTCTGCATCCGCGCACCAGCTGGTGCTGCTGCAAGAGGCTGTGTTGGGCTTCGGTGAATTGTTTTTGGAGACTCGGCACATTTGGCCGTTTCATGACGGGTGATTTACACAAACAACATGCAACATGACAACGTACCTACACACACTGCGCTGAGAGTTCAGCAGTTTTGGACCAAAAACAGCATGACCCCCATGACAAACTCTTCCTATTCACCCACTCTTACCCCAAGCAACTTTTTTTTGTTTGTTTCTCCAATGAAAAAAAGTTCTCAAAGTGAAATGTTTTGCTGATGTGGAAGAGGTGAAACAAAAAACAGCAGAAGCACTAAAAGGCACCCAAATCGACGAGTTCACAAACTGCTTTGAGCAGTGGAAAAAGCATCTCAATAGGTGTACTGCATCAGAGTACTTTTAAGGTGACTGAAGTTTAAATATGTAAGAATAAATACACAATTTTTATAAATAAATTCCATTTTGGGGGGTCCCCCCTCATAGATAGACAAGCCCAGGAAGTGCAGAGAGTTCCAAAGAAGATGAACCCAAACAGGCCCACAGCAAGACACGTCATAGTTAAAACGGCAACGTTTAAAGACAAAGAGAGAATCCTAAAAGCAACAAGAGAAGAGCAGTTAGGTACCCACAAGGGAGCTCCCATGAGAGAGTCCGCTGATTTCTCCACAGAGACTTGGCAGGCCAGGAGGGGTTGTCAGAAAATACTCAATGTGATGAAAAGCAAGGACCTACAGCCGAGATGACTCTACCCAGCAAGGCTGTCATTGAGAATCAAAGGACAAATAAAGATCTTCCCAGACAAGAAAAAGCTGAAGGAGTTCATCACCACCACACCAGCACTACAAGGAATGTTAGAGGATCTTCTTTAAGATGGAAAAAAAAAAAAAAAAAAATATCAGAACTATGCATAATAAAATGGCAATAACTACATAATTATCAAAAAATTCTTTTGGATGTAAATGGATTAAATGCTCCAATCAAACAATAGGGTGGCTGAATGGATAGGAAACCAAGGCCCTTGTATACGCTGCCTGCAAGAGACTCACTTGAGATGGAAAGACACAAGTAAACTGAAAGTAAAGAGATGGGAAATGTTATTTCATGAAAATGAAAACAAAGAAAGAAAGAAAGAAAAAGCTGGGGTAGCAATACTCACCCCAGACAAAACGGACTGTAAAACAAAGGCTGTAACGAGACAAAGAAGGACCCAGTCATCCCACTTCTGGGTGTTTATCCAAAGAAACACAAAATACCGCTTCGAGGAGAGACGTTCACTGCAGCATTGCTGACAATGGCCAAGGTGTGAGGCAGCCTGGGGGCCCGTTGATGGAAGATGGATAAGGAGAAGGTGGTGCACGTACGCGACGGAACACGGCTCGGCCATGAAGGAACCGGGCTCTCGCCGTCTGCGGCCGCGTGGACGGACCTGGAGGGCGTTGTGCTGAGTGGAGTGTGTCAGACAGAGAGAGACGGGTGCCGTGAGATTTCAGTCCTATGTGGAGTCTAAAGAACAAAATAAGCCAACGACAGAACGGAAACAAACCCATGGACACAGAGAACATTTGATGGTGGCCAGATGGCAGGGGTTGTCCGGGGAAATGGGTAAAAAGGGCGAAGGCACTAACAAGTAGAAATTGGTAGTCACAGAACAGTCAGGGGGACGTAAGGTAAAGCACAGGGAGTGTCGTGAATGACACGGTAATAACTGTGCGTAGTGCCCGGTGGGTACTGGACCAGTCTGGGGGATCCCTTCTTAAATTACGCAAATGTCGAATCACTATGTGTGCACCTGAAACTAACATACACTAATACTGACTGTCGACTGTAATTGAATAATTAAAAAATGGGGGGGGGGGGGGTAAAGGGAAATAAGAGATTCAAATTTCCAGGTGAAAACCAGTGAGTCCTGGGGGTGTGACGTGCAGCTCAGGAAACATAGTCACTGATGTTGCGACAGCTGGTCCGTGTCATGCGGTGGCTGCGCACACCACGGTGGCTGCTTCTTTAAGGGATAAATGCTGCAGGACTGTGGTGTACCCCTGAGACTAGTACGGCACCGTTTGTTAGCTCTGTTCGTAATAAAAATCTTCTTTAAAAAATAAACAAGCTTTCTTTCCGTTAGTTTTCCTTACCCTTGTTTTCGCCAACAGCTCGGCTCCCTCCCCTCGCGGCCCCGCCGCCCTGGGCCTTATTCCTCACGTGTGTTCGGCTGCCTTCCTGCCTCCAGGCTCCTCAGCTGCAGAGATTTCCCTCCTTGCTCTGGGCCCACAGCATTTTCCTGCAGCTTTGTCTCTGGTTCGGGGCAGTAACTGAGTTTTCTCACTTGGGCCTCCTCCACCCTGCTGCTTGTGACCTCCCCATCGTTTCCATCCCTCCTGCAGCCCTCCGCTCCCAGGTTGGGGGGAGAGGAATTGGGGTGGGGGGCACCCCCTGCTCCGACCCCACCCCTCTGCCCGCCTTCCCCACATTCAGTCCCCTGAGCTCCTCGGTGCGCCTGGTGTGGTTCTCCCAGAAGTGTGTGTGTGTTCATGTGCGCACGCATTATGTACACAGAATGCACATGCTCGTGCGTGCGTGCGTGTGTGTGTGTGTGTGTGTGTACGCATGCTGCACATAAACATTTTTTGTGTGCAGAAGAAGTTTTCTCCCCGTGGGTGTACCCGCAGAGCCAGTCCAGAAGCAGCCCCCCACTTGTCACCTGGGGCCTGTTTCTCAAGTGCTCGTTTGGTTTGACCTGGCCTGGAGGGACGCGAGTCTGGCTCTGCTGACTCAGGTGCCCGCCCGCCCCTCCCGGGCCGCATGGGCCCTTCCGTGTGGGGTTCATGCCCCAGGAGTGCCCCTGCCCGCCGGTGGCCCCACGCCCACCGCTCCCGGGCTTTCTGCTACATCGTCCTCTCTCTGACTCCCAGAGCCCCGCACGATAATCCGCCTTCATGCTCCTGAACTCCCAAACTCTTCCTGGGTGTTCGCCCCGCGCTCTGGCAGCCGGCCTCGGATTCCGGTATCTGCCCGTGGCCTGGCCGGGACGTCTGCCCAGGGAGAGAGAGAGAGAGAGAGAGAGAGAGAGAGAGAGAGAGAATACTCCATCCTCACGACTCCTGTCCTTCGTCGCCATTGGCTGTGGTGACAAGCCAGCTGCGTGGCCTTTTTCTTGTCCCCTCTTCTCTGCTTCCCTGGAGCTCACCAGACTTCTCCTCCTGTGTCTCTATTCACACTCCAGTGTTCGGCTTTGCTTCCTTTTTCTGGCGGGGGGCTACCTCCCCCCACTGCACCTCTTCTGTTCCGATCCTGGGCAAACTGAAACCTTCTTTAAGGCCACAGAGAGAGGATGTCACCACCTGGAGGAAGGATGTCCCCGCCGCCTGCCCACCGAGCTGGTCCGTGCCGGGGGCGTGCCGTTCACGTGCTCCATCAACAACCGGGCTCCACTGTCGGGGTGGAAGGCGTGTGCACCCCCTCCCTGCCGCGAGGTGCTCTGCGTTCCTCGGTGCGCACCTCGGTCCCGCGCGGTGTTTTACCCGACTGGCGTTGATTTCTCATCGAGGAGGCGAAAGCGTTTGGTTCTTGTCCTGCCTGGTGCAGTGCAATTGAAAAATTTAATCAGAGGCTCCCGCTCCAAGATCCCTACATATTTTTAAAGACCATCATGGCCGTCTGCAAAGACTCACTCACACACGTGGTCTAGGAAACTGAATGTCACTCACGAGTCTTTTGGGATTACGATCGAGAGACCCTGTACTCTAAATTCTCTGAACAAAATTCCTGCCTCGCGATATTTTAAAACATCCCTCTCTCAGTGACTGGGTGATCCGTTCTCTTCAAATCAACCAGCGACTTACGTCACTCCCTTTTCCTTGGGGCGGGGGTGGGTTTTCTTTGTTCTCGTGGGAACTGAGAACAGCTAGTAACAGTATCACTTCAGCCCTCCTCCACAGTAAGCAGGTGTCTGCCGTCTCCACCCCAGTCCCCACCAAACACCTGGCTGTCTCTACTCCCTTTTCTAGTCCGAGTCTACGACGAAAACACTCTAGAAGAAAGCTGTTCTCTGCTAATCCCTAATTAGCTAGTCATCAGCCACCTGGTCAACAGGGACTTACCAAGCAGTCCTAGTGGACAGTCCTCACAGTAGCCTTTGCAGGTGTCCACAATGCCAAGGCATTGAAGCAAGTCATGAGGAGGCACCCTCATCTCCAATGACAACACACCGAGCACCCCTCTGGTCGTCCACCCATGTTGTAGGTGCATGGTGTCAGGGAGGAAAACCTTTTCCTCTACACTCTTAAGTTCTGTACACAGAGGCCTGCAAATTAAACCCACAAAAGACAGCCTAACAAGAGAAAAGGCATATAAATTTTCTTAATGTTTTGTACAAGAATTCATAGAAAAGATAAGAAATTCAAAGAAATTATTAAACTGGGGTGCTTACATGCTATTTTAACAAAGGCAAGAGGATTTGGGCTTCAACAAAGGATAAACTATGGGGAAGTGAGTGGGAGGCACATGGGGGAGCTAATGGAAGATAAGGGCTATTTTAGTAAGGTCTGTCCATGAGTCACTGTCCTCTTCCTGGTGCAAGAGAGAGGGACACTGTCACAAAGGGGAATTTATATCCTGCGTTCAGGTGGATAAAGGGAGGTCAAAGAACTCTTCCTCTGTCTCTCAGTGGCCTTCAGCTCAAAATAAATCCTCATGCCAGAGCAGCACGGTGTGGGATGGATGGCATGTCCTGACCCCCTCCAGGGACTCCACCAGGCACTACGACCGGTGCTGACAGGTCCCCCCGGCCCCATGCCCCGGGTCGCGGCTTTGGATTATTGTTCCCTGTTTCAGTTGCGTGGTCCTCGGGGTGTGGAGCCTGACCCCGACCCTTCTCAAATCTGCTCCCCAGCGGGCCGACTCCCGTCAGCTGCACGTCCACACCTTTCTTCCCCGTCAGCTCGTTCACGCAGCTGCCACCACCGCCATTGTCGTTAACACGCTGTCCTGCTCCTCCCCTCCACGGGGGGCCTGTGGCTTCTCCCCGCTGGTCCCCCCTGCCCGAGCAGAAGAATCATAGAATTGCGGCAAGAGGAGGCCCAAGGGAGGCTCAGCGCTCGCAGCCTGTGCCTGGAACCCGCCCACAGCGGTGGCCGTCCACAGCGGGGGACCCGGTCCCCTCAGAGGTTCTGCTCATATCTCTTTTCTTCTGCCAATAGCTTCAGAGGGTCCAAATGTTGTGATGCTATTGGCGTGGCGTGAAACTGCAACAGCGTGCACCGTCTGATGAGTCAGAGCTGGCTCTGACTGCAGGGACTGACAGGTCCCAGCCTGCCCTCAGACCGCGGTGACAGAACGCCACTAAGGGCTGCTCGTCACACAGTGATTAGCTTCGCAGGCGGGTGACGCGGTAGAACATGATTCCACCATGGAAAGCCGTGAAGCACCAGCCCCTCCGACAGCGTGGAAGAGCCCACATCGTCCTGCTGAGTGAGAAGAAGCCAGACAGAAAGGTCACAGACGGTGTGGCTCCCTTTACAGCACACGTCCGGGGTGGGGGACTCCATGGAGAGGCCGGCAGATGGGTGGTGGCCCGGGGTGGTGGGACGGGACAATGGCAGTGACATCTTCGGGGGGTACGGGCTCGCTTTTTGAAGTGATGAGCCGGGTTTGGAATAATACAGAGGTGGCGTCTGCCCAGCAACGAGAACGTAGTAAATGTGATGGAATGGTTCATTTAGAGTAGGTAGTAGCTTCCTGTGTGTGAACCTTTACTTCCATCGAAACGCACACACAGACGGACAGAGGGACAGACGGACAGGGCAGACGGACAGAGGGACAGACGGACAGAGGGACAGACGGACAGGGGCAGTGGGAGGGCAGCCCCGGGTCCTGATGTCAGGGGTCTACACCACTGCCCACATTCCCTTATTGACGATGGGTCCTCCAATCAAGGCAGGACCCTAGCTCCCGACGGCAGGGCTGGCCCTGTTTCCAGCTAATCTGACCCAATACCGTCTTCCGGAGCAGGGAGCAGACCTCCAGCTGCCAGTAACACACCGAGGATCTGCCGTGTGGCCCCTGCGTGCCAGGCGCTGGCTTCATCCTCCCTCACCTGCAAGCTCACCAGGTCGGTACTATTGTGACCCATGTGCTGGACGACCAGAGGGGGTGGGCGACCTCAGTGTGGGGAGGGGCTGCTCTGCTGCCTCTGACAGGTGGGCCCTGAGGTATCACTCCAGCTGCTGTCGGCTGTAATGCGCCATGTTCGCAGGGGACAGGTGACGGCTGTCACGCATCCAAGCGTCGTTTCGTAGTCATTTTAAACAGCTCATGAGCACTGAGGTGGCAGCCCCTGCCTTCCCGTGCTCTCAGGCCTGCAGACGGGGCATCTGTGGCCGTGTCCCCTCCAGTTCCACGGTCCAGGACTCCGCGGGCCACGGCTCTTGTGACTTTGCGTGCTGGGGCTCCCATCTGCGGAACCGGGAACTAGACGCCCCTGGGAAAAGCTTGGAGATTTCTGGACATCGGGCGCCGTCGGAGACAGAACGGTGTCACCTTCGGTGTGGCAGCCCGCAGCCGTCACTGCCCGCAGGTGCTTCCCGCCTCGTTCAGGACACAGAGGACAGCGGGCCCAAGCCAAGGCCCGCACCTTCCTACCCGCCCCAGCCCCCACCCTCGGCCGGAGCGCTGGCCTCTGCTGCCGCCTGCTGGCCAGACTGAGACTGCACAAAACCCGGGGGCAGGAACATTTAAGGGCTCAGCTCGATTTTTTTAAATTCATTTTCATTGATAGACTTTTTGGGGGGACATCTGTTAGCAAGATTTACATAGGTTTCAGGCCTACAATTCCACAGTGCCTTGTCACCTTGTTGTATAATAATTTCACCATCTATTGTGACTTATCTCAGCTCGATTAATAAATACACACAGACTCCTTTAAAGGGGGGAAAGTCTTCTTGAAACATCCCTGCCACCCCCATATTGGAAAGGCCCCTGTAAATCATACACATGGGGACATTCTAAGAGGTGCTTTAAGTTTCCATAGGGGACCCTGTGGGACATAGGCATGCCATCTTGGTTCTCAGGCAGGCACCTCGTGTGGTCCCCACAGTCCTGCGGTAATGACGACCCTTCGTCAGGGCACATCTCTGCCTCACTTCCGTGCTGCTTGTCACTCCCTTCCCACAGAAGTGCGCCCCCCTCACCTCCTGGGAAGCCGGATGATTTCTCTCCTGTCCTGTGCGCACGCATCTGCCCGTTCCCCTGAACGACGATGACGTCGGTGCCGTCTCAGTGCTTCCTTTGGACGTTTTCCTGTTTGTTACGAGCTCTCCTCCCTCTGACAGCCTCCAACGCCACCTTCTCCCCGAACCTCTGCCCCTCCACAGAGCAGAGTCCGCACCCTCTCCTCCAAGCTCGATCCACCCTCTCCTCCAGGTGACTGTCACCTTGGCCTTGTGCATAGGTGTCAGCCTCAGCCCCTAGACCTCTGGCAATTTAGGGACAGAAGGGCACGTCTCAGACATTCTTAAATAACACACACACTTGTCTCCAGCACTTGAATTTGGCAATACGCCAGCATTATTAAAGGATCCGTCCTGACTGAGACGTTGGAATAAGAGGTTTATGACCTAAAAGGGCACAGACAGAAACAACGGGGACATGAGATGGCATGGGAGAGAGAAACGCCAGGTTCCAGAGCTGATAAAGCCACAGACACGAGGGAACACGGAGAAGCAACTGCCTCCAGTGGGAGGAGACGGATCTGAAATGATACAGGACGGAGGTGTCACACATGGAAACCACCCCAGAGCGAAGAACACAGATGAGGCAAAACACAAGCCTCTGGAGACAGGAAGGTGGGAGCGTCTCCCATGGTCAAGGGCAAGTGCTGTTTTTCTAGAGCCCGAGGTGTCACTGGGGCCGAGAGAGAGCAAGACAGACCGGTCGGGTCTCTGAGGGCCCGAGACGCCACACTCAGGAGGGCGCCAGGCGGGGACCAGAGTGAGCACAGACACCCCAGTGTCCAGCTGTACCCCACTGTTCCTTGAGAGTTGTGGGACTCCGGGGAAGTCCTCCGGCCCTGGGGCTGGGACACACACAGACACATGACCCGGGCGGGCAGCTCTGCAGGAGGGTCCCCAGGAGCTGAGTCTGATTCAGGAAACCCTGGCAGAGCCCTGAGGGGTTCCAAGCACCCCACGGCCGGGGCCCCAGAATGGGGCTCATGCTGAGGTGGCATGTGCAACTGTGACTGTGACAAAAGGGCAGGTCCAGGATCTGCAGTGCATCCTCGTCTACTCCGGGTTCCTCTGGGCCCCTCTGGACACAGGCCGCTCCCAGAGGGACATGCCTGCCCTGCCCCACTTCGGGCCTCCGTGGAGATGAGATAACATTCTCCTCCTTACATGGGAGCAGTGTCCCCAGATCTGAGTCACCCACAGTGGTAACGGGGATTTGCATTTCCCGCCCATGCCTGGGGGAGGCTGATACCACCCCCAAGGGGCCAGGGAGCAGCCTTGAAAAGCCACCGTGCAAGAGCAGCCCCAGGAGGGAGACGCCAAGTAGAACCCATGGCTGCTGGTCCATCAGGGGACCCAGCACCTCACAAAGGGCCAGGGATGTGGGAAACACGATTGTAAGAGCTGTGCACGCACAGCTGGACAGCCAGCCATGTGGGACAGCTGGAGCCTGGGGGACATTACCTTCCCAAGAGGGGGGGTGCCCCTGCCCTCAGCACAGGGACCGGTGTAACAGATCCATTTCGTTCCAGCACTTGAACAGAGTTTCCTTAGGCGTGTCTAAAGGAGAAAAGGTCACAGGATGATGGGGAAGCACAGCCCTGCCCCTCCCGTCTGCACTGGTGACTCCTTGTGTCGGACGCCTTTGTCATGCGTATTGTATGCGTATAACACGCGTGTATCACACACGTCTGTGTTCACTAAGGAGTTGCATCCTTTAATGCTTTTCAGTGTTACGAATGCGTCACCTAACGCACTGCCTGGGCCACTAACTCTAAGTACAGGTTTATTGTGGTAGAACTCGCCGTCGTTGCCATGGTGTTAGTCCTTGTACTTCATCGCTGTGCCAGCTCCGGGACATTTTCATCATCCTGAATTATGCTTTTTAAGATTCCTTCATGTTGATACATTTGGAATTGTTTTTATCATTTTTAACTACTAGATAGGATTCTATGCTCTGAATAGTCTATGATCTGAATATGTGACATTTATTTTTTTACTCCCTTTTTGATGGAAATTTAAGTTACTTGTGATTTTTAGCTATTACAAATATCCTTGTCTATCTCATGCAAGAAAAAGCTAAAGGAGTTCATCACCACTGACCCAGTTTTACAAGGAGTCTTAGAGGGACCTCTTTAAAAAGAAAAAAAAAAGATTAAAAATACAAATAATAAAATGGCAATAACTACATATCTGTCAACAATTACTTTAAATGTAAATGGATTCAATGCTCCATTCAAAAGACATAGGGAGTCTGACTGGGTAAGAAAACAAGACCCGTACAGGCGAGTGTGCCGCCTACGAGAGACTCACTTCAGGTCGGAACGCACACACAGCCTGAAAGTAAAGGGATGGAAAAGGTGTTCTGTGAAAATGGAAACAAACAAGCAAACAGAAACCTGGGGGAGCAATACTGATGTTAGACAAAATAGGCTTTAAAACCAAGGTTATAACAGGAGACAAAGAAGGACTCAGTAATTCCATCTCTGGGTATTTATCTGAAGAAACCCAAAACGCTCATTTGAAAAGACAGATGCACCCCAATGTCCACTGCAGCGTTATTTACAACAGCCAAGACGTGGGAGCCACCTACGTGCCCATCAATAGATGAGCAGATAAAGGAAAATGAGTCAGCATACATAATGGAAATACACGTGATGGAGTATTACTTGGCCGTTAAAAAGAATGAAATCTGACCGTTTACAACAACAGAGATGGACCCAGAGCGTATTATGTAAGTGAAGTAAGTCAGACCGAGAGAGAGAAATACCATCTGATTTCACTTACAGGTGGAATCTAAACATGAACGAATAAGCAAAACAGAAAACATACCTGCAGACACAGAGCACAAACTGATGGTGGCCAGATGAGAGGGAGGTTGGGGGGCGCAAAGGGGGAGGGGATTAAGAAGTCCAAATTGGAAGTTATAAAAATCGTCACGGGGATGTAAAGCACAGCAGAGGCAATACAGTCAATAATATTGTAATATCTGGGTACGGTGTCAGATGGGGACTTATTGGGGGGATCCCTTCATCCGTTATATAAATGTCTCATCACTTGGCCGTATACCTGAAACTAATATAATATTGAATGCCAACTGTAATTGAAAAATAAATAATTATTTTTAAGAACCGCAAATACCCTTGCATATGTCCCTTTTATTCCAGAAACACAAGAGCCTTAGTTTCCCCACATTCCTGACCTTTGGACTCACCGAACGTGTCATTTTGGCCAATCTGGTGGATATAAAATGGTAACTCGTTTTAATTTGCATTTTCCTGGTTACTCGTAGGTTGAACCTCTTTTCGTTTCTTTATTAGCAATTCAGATGTCTGCTTTTGTGAATTCCCTGTTCACCTTTTTTCCTGTTGTTTTCTTATTGATTAGTAGTTGTTTACATATTCTAGAAAATGTTCCTTTCTTGATGATTAGCTACAAATATCTACTCATAGTCTGCAGCTTCTCTTTTAACATGGTTTAGCTTTCTACTGCACAGTTTTAATGTAGTCAAATAGATTGGTGGTTTCCCTTCTGATGTGTGGTTTTTGCCTCTTGTTGAAGAAATCCTGCTCTGAGGACAGAAACTCTTATACTTTCTTTTATGAGAGTAAAGGCTCACTTCTCCTCTGTAAAACCTGCAGTCATCTCGTAACTAGCACGATGACAGTACACTCCCGTTAACCGGCACCCATGCCAGACAAATGTAGTATTATTTCTTTGATACTTTTGCTGTTTGCTGGAGTTCTGGGTAACAGAGAGTATCAACTGTATATGGCACTGATATTTAGGTATGAGAAGCATTAATTTACTAACATATATACTTTAATTATACCACTTCTGTTTGTAATTTTTGGCATTCCTAATTTTTTTACTTAAAGCTGAAAAAATAAAAGACGCAGTGGCCCCCCTTGACCTTGATGGTGTCTAGCTTTCACCTTTCACATCCAAAAGTGAGGGTGAGAGGACCTGGCATTGGCTGTGCGGTGGGTCAGGTATGTGGGACACGGGAGCATGTGGGACATGGGAGCAGGTGGGACATGTGCAGGAACTTCAGAGAGAGGCACGGCAAAGAGCGGAACGTTCTTTTGTCAGCTGGGTGGGGCCTCGGAGCCTTGACACGGGGTGTTCATCACTGGCTAATGAGTCCTGAACCACCAGTCAAGCATGAGCTCCTGGGTTATAAGACAGGGGTCTTGACTCCGTAGGCAGTGGGGTGCGGGGCTCCAGGTTTGCAGGCTGGGGTGTGTTCAGAATGGAACTTGCAGGAGGGGAAGCAAACGTGTAAGAGGGTTGGTTGGGACCAGTGTGTAGAAGCAGAGATGTCAGCTTGGAGACTGTCTCAGTCAGCTCTGGCTGCTGTAACAAAGTACCACAGACGGGCGGCTTAAACAGACACGGATTTCTCTCAGTTCTAGAGGCTGGAAGTTCAAGGCCAAGGTTCTGGCAGATGTGGTGTGGGGGAAGCCCTCTTCTTCCTCACGTGACCGCCTTCTTGCTCCATCCTCAGGAGGCTGGGAGCCAGGCAGCTCTGGGCACGCCCCCTGCTAGGAGGGCACTCATCCTCCCTTGGGACCCCACCTTCAGGACCTCAGCCACACTCAGTCACCTCCCAAAGGCTCCCTCTCCCGGTGCCATCATGTTGGGGGGGGGTCACAAGCACTCAGTCCGGAGCAGAGACCAGGGCCAGCCCTTCAGGCAGCGGGATGTGAATGCAGGAAGGACCCGCGAGGGACAGAAGTGCGTGGACTTGAACACCCAGAAAAGCGTAGTCAGCGGGCAGCCGGGCTGAGCAGAGAACATCGCCACCAGCAGTATCGGGGTGCCGTCCCCGCCCCCCGAAACGAGCCCCAGCATCTCCAGGCTCATCCAGGCGCAGCGCCCACGTGCTGCTTGCATCCGCCTGCCGGGCGTGGAGATGGAAACGTGCCTGCGCGCGCTCGCTAGGGAACAGGAAGGACTGGCTGTTCTCCGAGGAGACCGACAGGGCCCCCGAGCTCCAGATGCGGGCGCGCTGACGGCTACAGCCGCCGCGCGGCGGCCACTCCCGGTGCGTACTTGTGACTCCGCCTCCCGTGCGCGGCGGGGCCCGGGTCAAGATGTTGGGGCCCGGTCCACGCGAGCCGCGCTCAGGACGCGCATGGAGCGCTGGCAGTGCAGGGTCAGCGCCAGGCGAGGGCGCTGCGGAGCAGGACGAACCCGGCACTGAGACCCACGCGTCTCGGAGCGGAGCAGGTACCTGTGAGGCAGGGGGCGTGCCCGGGGGCCGGGGGCGTGCCCGGCGGTAGGGGGCGTGCCCGGGGGCCAGAGGAGTGCCCGGCGGCAGGGAGCGTGCCCGGGAGGGAGGGCGTGTCCGGGGCGAGGGCGCGTCCAGGGCAGGGGCATCCCGGGAGGGAGAGCGTCCCCCTGGCCGTGGGCGTGCCCAGCTGCAAGGGGCGTGCCCGGGAGGGAGGGCGTCCCCAGGGTCAGGGGGCGTGCCCAGCTACAAGGGGCGTGCCCGGGAGGGAGGGCGTCCCCGGGGTCAGGGGGCGTGCCCAGCTGCAAGGGGCGTGCCCGAGAGGGAGGGCGTCCCCGGGGTCAGGGGGCGTGCCCAGCTGCAAGGGGTGTGCCCGGGAGGGAGGGCGTCCCCGGGGACAGGGGGCGTGCCCGGGAGGGAAGGCGTGCCCGGGGCCGGAGGGGTGCCCGGCGACAGGGGGCGTGCCGGGGGCAGAGCGCGTGCCCCGGGGCAGCGGGCGAGAGCGCGGGCAGCCACGGCGGGAAACGTCGCTGCTGCTCCGCGGGGAGAACAGCGGCCTCTGGCGACCACGGGGCTCAGCGTGTCTCCGTATCCCTTTCTGGGAGCGGGAAACGGGCGGCCGCGCACGTTTGTCTTGTCTGCGTCTTGTCTCCCTTCTCTCCCCGCCAAATACTGCGGAGAACCCGGAGTGATTCGCTACTCGGCGCGCGGGCTGAGGGTCTGCAGCTGACGGGCGGCGTGGGTCAGGGTGCAGTCTCTGAGGCATGAGGGCTTGGACGCCTGGGCCGGGGGAACTGGGGAACAGCAGTGGACGCAGCCAGGCCCCGGGATCTGTGGCCTCCGCATGTTTCGAAATTACGTGCAAAACTGCACTCGTTTTCCCCGGTGGAGCCAGGAGCACGGAGGGATGTGAAAGTGCTTTTTTGCCCGGGCCGTCGCCCACTTGTCCAAAGGACAAGGGAAAGGGCCGGCTCTGACACTCGCTGGGTACAAAACGGCGAGGTCTTTGTTTCACAGCAGTGGACTCACCCCCTTCTGGGTTCCAGATAAGTGGGGCTCGCTGGGGAGAACCCCAAGGCACTGTGCGACCCGGTGAGATGTGGCTGCATTTTGGGGAGTGGAGAGCCACAACTCCAGAAAGTTCTTAGTGTTTACTGTATTTCAATGCAGACCACCCTCCTGGACTAGGCTGACCCCACATCGCGTTTTAAACAGCACGGAAAACGACGGCTGTCCCATGTCACACTGTTGGGTCATCCTCGTCTCACTGGGCTAAATTCGAGGTGTCAGGACGCTGACCAGATGCACAGGACAGATTGTTGTTTTCTGTCCCATTTCAAACAGGACGTCTGGTCAGCCTCACCCAGATGCACCGACCGCACATTTCCGTCCATCTGAGTCAGCATAGATGGCCCCTGGAGTCAGTGCATGGACTGCGTGGGACCCTGTACCAGGCCACTGTCCTGAGCCCAACCCCAGAGCCAGGCAGGGGGGACGCGGCCGGAGTGTCTCAGAGGGACTTGGGCTCGGTGGGGAGAAGGGAGAAGCCAGGAGGGGACGCCTGAACCCTGGCCCATGCCCACAGCTGACCCTCATTTAGAAAAATCGAGCCACCCCTCCCGAAATCAAACGCAGAAGTGCCAGGGCCATGACCTGGCTTTCTTGGCACACGCCACCCCCCTTTGTCAAAGAAGCTGTGGTTTTGAGTGAAGACTGTGAGACACCACTCACGAAAATGAGCGATTACCGAAATGCCGGACGCAGTCATGAACTGATGGAACAATAATGTGCCCCCCTCTCCGTGTTGCAGACTTCTCCTCCAAACTCCAATGCTGCTCCTGCCCTGCACTGGCCACCTGTCAGGCACTTTTAGGGTCACAGCCCCCTGCGAGGAGCTGGGGGGCATGGGGAGCTCTCTTCCCAGGAACGCACACGCAGACACAACCCAGCACCTCAGCCCCGTGGGCTCACAGCTCCCCCTCCACCTTTGGCTTTCTGGGAACTCCTTCCCACGGGCTGGGGTTCCGGCCCGTGCATAGCACCCCCACTCACAGCACGGTGCCCGCAAGCTCACAGCTGCCCCAGGACCAGGCTTGTGGTCGCCCTGACTGCTCAGGTAGCAGCTGTGGTATGAGCACTGGCCCCCAGGAGGCAGGTGAGAGCATGTTCACACTGCACGAGAGGAGAATCCGCGGGCCTCTCCACTGCTCCTCTCCCCGAAACCAGGCCCCTCGGAAATTTCATCACCGGAAATGGAAAGCAGCCCGTTTATCTGCCTTGGGCAGGGACCTCGACCCTCACTCAGTCCGTGGGAATGTCCAGCTGATCTGGAAAGACGTGTGGCTACAAGCACAAGCTTAGACGGGGCTGGGGAAGGCTGAGTGCCCCCCAAAAGACCACGAAATGCAACTGCCTCGGGGGCCTGGCTCCTTTCCAGGACCTGCCCCTCAGGACGCCTGTTTCTGCAGGGACGTGGCCAACGGGCCGTCCAGGCACAGGCCCCACCTGGGGACACAGCCTGGCACTTTCCCACCGGGCCTGTGTCACCCGCCCACGTTCACCTGTCACCTCGGGCCCTCTGGTTCCGGATCGGAGCTCCTACACACCCCATACAAGCCTCCTGTCAGTGGGGTTCCCACCCCGGCCCCAAGCCCTGCCACCAGATCATTCTAGGGCTGCAAAGCTGGGTCTGCAGGGATGGGGTGGCGAGGGGGAAGCACGTCTGTGACCCACCCAGAAGCCGGAAGCAGGGACGGCCCAGTGGGTCCTCGTTCCAGCCTCAGCTGAGCTGGAGGGAGAGGGAGAGGGCGGGAGGAGGTTACGGGACAAGGCCTCAGGCATGTGGTGGCCCAGTGCTGGCCGGGGCACAGGTATCCTCTCTTAGGCCTCCTCCACGTGGGAGGGAGGATACTGCTGATGGCCTGGCTCGGGGCACGGGGGACAGAGAGCAAAGCCATGCTGCTGTGTTTACAAGGCTAGCTCTGTCGCTCAGGCGCTTGACAACTCAGCGCTGGGGACCTCCATAGTTTGAGTGTGGGCTTGGGCGGCCGACAGGCCAGATGCAAATCCTCCACGTCCAGCCGCTGGGGCCTCCAAGAAGTCCCTTTGCCAGCCTGTGCCTTGGTTTCCTCATCCACCAAATGGGCACAGTGGCGGCGGCTGCTTCACAGGGTCGTCACGAGGCATCAGCACACTTAGGTGTGCAGAGCTCAGAGAGCCGTGACGGGCACGTGGCCAGTGACCATGCCATCATCGCTGACATGCGGCCACGGTCCCTCCCCACACAGAGCTCCCAGTCCACTGAGGGAGGCAGAGACGGAACCGCCCGCAGACAGCCTGCCAGCATGCACCTAGCCATTCCAGAGTCCTCCCCGTGGGTGTCCCCCCATCAGAGACCCCTCCTCATTCTCGCCTCCAGTCCTGTCCATGCTGATGGGTTCGCTCCGGCCGACACCTGCTCCAAGCTGCTCAGGCTCTAAAAACCCAACCCCTGCTCTTCCTGCTCAAGGAACGTTCTCCTAGAACACGCGTCTTATCTGCACTTGTGTATGTTCCAAGGTTCCAGGGGCTGGGGTGCAGACATCGGGGTGTGGGGGGGACTCGCATTATTCTGCCCACCAGAGTGGGGGCTCCGACAGCTCCTGGGAGCAGCACCACCCGGCCGAGCCCTGCTGCCCCCAGGTGAAACCCACATGTTTGGGTCTTGATGCGGGTTTCCCTTCCCTGGCTCCTTCCGCCCACTTCCTGACTCGTGCTTCCTGAGTTCACCTCGCAAATGAACTGCCTCCCCACAATCCTCATCTCACGATGCCTGGGAGGGACCCAGCATAAGCCAGTGACCTTGGGTACATAACTCAGTCGGCGGAGCCCTCGCTCCCTCCACTAGGAAAGGAAACATGCGTAACAGCACCTGCCTCTAGGGCTGCTGGGAGAATTCTGCGATGATGCTCCCAGAACACTGCACGGTGGGGTGTTAGCAAGTCCTCAAGAAGCGTTAGCGATTGTTAGAGGGGTGGCCGCAGGAGCGCAGGGACAGACAGGTCCTCGCTCTGTGACACTGGCCGATGGTCAGAGAGGGCTGGGCTGGGGACCGGGTGGGAGAGCTGGACATTATCTCTGCAGGAACCCTTCTTTTTTATTTCTTGAGGTGCTTCTGCTATTGAGGTCTGAAGTGTGGGACAGACTTTGTGGAGAATAATGAACGTTAGGAATGCATACTCAGGGATTTCTGAGCGGCCGGAAAAGCCCCCGTTGGCATCCTGGCCAGCCAGGGGGAGGACAGAGAAAAGCTGAAATTAGGGCAAAGGCGGGGGAGGAGCCACCTGCTGGGCTGCAGACGGGCTGCAGGTGACTGGGCTGCAGGTGACGCCAGGCGCCTCTGCTCCAGTGAACCTGAACCTGTCACGGGTGTCCGGAGCGGCTGGTTGCCACCTCACGGGTTCTGGGGATGCCAGCCCCTCGTGGACACAGTGCCTATCGGCCTCCAGCCCTCCCAGACATTGCACTAGGGAGCCCCTGCGTCTCTATCCAAGACTTCGCACCCCCGACCCGGCTCCCGGAACCTTCAGTCCTGGTTAATCCCACCTCCTTCCGAGGTTTCCAACCCTGTTTGCATGCAAATGGCCCGTGTTTGCATCCACATTTGCATCTGAAACAGAGCCCACCCCCATCCCAAGAGCTAGACCTGATTTTTACCCACTGCCTCCAGCCCAGCCCACCTGGCAGGCACCGGAAATTAAACATTCCCAAAGCTGAATGCACCCCAAAACGTGCGTGCCTTTCAATAGCTCCTACTTCCATTAGTAGCATCACTACCCGCACAGTCCCCCCAAAAACTAGAAATCTGGGGGACTCATCTTATGCTTCTTCTGCCAAACACACAGGAACATACCCCCCACCCCCCCGTCCGTCCGCATGCCTGCTGCTCAGGTCAAACGCCCTCAGCTGCAGGCTTGACTAACACAATGACCTCCTCACTGGACTCGGGGCCCCCTCTGTCCCCTGGAGAGGGTGTCCTCCCAGATGTGGCGTGGCCTTCTTACACACTAAACTTGTAAACACACACATCTCACAGGCTGCTGACGGCGGCAGATACCCAGATCCTCAGCACGGCACACGCGTCTTCCCACAGGGGCCTGCCTCTGTTGTGTCACCTCCCCCCATCCCCAAACTCTTCCTAGTGGTCACTTTTTTCTTTTCTTTCTTTTTTTTTTTTTTTTTTTTTTTTTTTTTTTTGCTAAAAACCAAAATCGCCACAAAACCGACAGAAGAAGGGAGGGTGGTATCTGTATTGTCCTGCCCTGATGCAGAGGGCCTGGCGTGTGGCCTGGGGGCTGTGTGTGTCCGTGCCTTCTGGGGGACTCAGAGGCAAATCAGGTGTGTCAACCACAGGCTCCTGCCATTTCCACAAAAGTCCAGCGAATGACATCAAAGAACCCAGGCTACCAGGTTCGCTCCTAACTCACACGAGGGGTACGCAGAACAGAGGATCCCGCATCTGCCAGGTCTCCCAGGTCGCATGCTTCTGCATCCTCACTCATCCTGAGAATGGACAGGGCCTCTGCGTAGCAACCCAAAGCACCTTCCAGCCCCGCAAAACACATTCGGAAAGTAACGCACTCTAGAAAAGTTTGGTCCTCCCACGCCTCGGTTTTAAGGGAAAACCTAAAGGGCGGAGTCGGAACGCACTGTTTTGTTTTCGTGTTGAGCAAGGCAGGAGCAAGTTGAAAAGCTGAGAAGCTAACTGGGCAAGCTCAGGCCGTGCTGCCGTGGCTGGTGCGCACACAGGCGGGATGAGGCTGCCATGTTGACTTGGACGTGCAAAGCACTACCCATGTAACTAACGGAGGAGCCTTAAGCTCCGACTTCCTCCCAGGCGTGGTACGAGCGCGCACGGAACTTCGCGGGACGCGTGCACGGCCACAACGGCGCCTGTTAGCGGCCGAGCCGGGCCGAACAATGCGGGCGAGGCGACCGAGTCGCGCTTGCGGCAGCGCGGCGTTCGTGGGCTTACACCTTTCAGCTCGGCCCAGGCGCCTTGGCCTGTGCTCCCACTCTTGTTAAAAAAAAAAAAAAAAGCCCCCCCCCTCCGCCCAACCTGGGGTCAGTGTTGCAGGACCCGGCGGGCACGCGCGGGGAGCAGCCGGTCCCGCGTCCCGCAGCGCGGCCGCGGCTTTGGGTCCCATTCCGGGCCCTGCCAGCGGGTCGGGGGACAGGAGGTGACCCGGGCAGCGCCCGAGACCGCGGCCTGAGTGCCGCCACGCGCAACTTTTGAAATCGCTCGTCTGTGCATCATGCAACGGCCGCCGCCGTGCCCCGGCGCTGCACCCCCCGCGCCCCTCCCCCGAGACCCCGCCCGGGCCGCACGCAGCCGCCCCACCGCCCCTTAAAGGCCCCCGGGCGCGGCGGCGCGGCTCCCGCAGGGGCCCCGCCTGGCCCGCCCGCCGCCGCCGCCGCCCGCTGCCGTCGCCGCCGCCGCCGCATTTCCATTCAGGCGGCGCTCCGGGGAGCCCGGCGCGCCCGGTGCATTGTGGGAGCGGCGGCGGCCCGCGGTCGGGAGGAGGCGGAGGCGCCCCGCGCACCGGTAAGCGCGCGGCTCGGGCGGGGGGCGCGCCCGCGGGCTTAAAGGGGCGCCCCGGCCCGTCGGCCCCGCGCCCAGCGCCGGGCCCCCTCCGGGCGGCCGGGGCCCCGGGAGCCGCCGGCGCGCGCGGGGCCGCCCGCGGAGGGGCCGCGCCGGGGCTTGGTGGGGCCGCTTTAAAAAAGAAGCGCCGCCCGCCCGCCGCCGCCGCCGCCGCCGCCGCCGCCGCGCGCGGGGCCGGGAGGCGGGGGAGGGGGCGGGGAGGAGCGGAGGCGCGGGCGGCGGCGCAGGGGTTAACTCTCCGCCCGCCGACGATTCTGCGCCGCGGCGGCGGCGGCGGCGGCGGCGGCGGGGCGGGCAGGCGCGCGGCGGGGTCCCCGGGGCCGGGTTCGCCGGGCCGGGGGCGCGCTCGCCGCCCGCGCCTGCAAGGCCGCGCCGGGCCCCGGGGTTCGCCGGGCGCCTTCCCCGCCGCGTGGGCCGCCGCCGGGAGCGCGGGCATGGCCCCGCCGCCGGGAGTGCAGCGCCGCCTCCCCGGGCCCGCGCCCCGCGGCCTTCCGCCCGCGGTCTCGGCGGTCCCGCGTCCTCGGCTCGTGCTGCGCGGCGCGCCCGCCGTCCCGGGCCCGGGCCGAGGGGCCTGCGGGGTCGGTAGGTAGGTACCGGGCCGCGCCGCGCCGCGTCCCGCCCGCGCCGATCCCGCCCGGCCGGCGCGCTCCAACGTGGCGGAGAGCGCGAAGGGTTAACCGTTGCTTTAAATATTCATGTCATTGTTTTAAAGCTGCACACAGGCGGCTTCGGGCCGGAGCGCACGGCCTCTTCCGCACACACGCACACGCCCCGTCCGTGCCCCCCGCCCCCCGATAATGGCTCCTTTTCCCAAGCACGCTCTCCCTTCTTCGTCCCCTCCCCCCACATGTAAGAATTTCTCCTTTTTAAGGTTTGCGGGGGGTGGGGGCGACTCTGGGAACCGTGTTCCCCCGCGTTCCATGTGGAATTTTAAAACTCTTGAGCGTCGTTTGGACTTTTTCAGAGGTTTTCAACTTTTCCCCCCCTTAAAAATCTGGGGGGATATAAATGACCTTTAAAAAGGAAGTTTGTCCCCCAAATTCTCCAATAACCCCCCACCCGCCCTTTTCTTTTTGGGGGTAAGGATTGCAGGTAGTAGGGAAACGACTGGATGCCTCGTGAGCTGGACTTTTTTTTTTCTCCTTCCTGGTGGGAGTGAGGCGGCGTGGAACACGCGTGGTCTTCTGAGAGGCATGCGCCCAAGACTTGTCCTGACTGCAGTGGCCCCCGCGTTCCCACCGCGGTCACTTGCTCGGCCCCTGGCCGGCTTCCTTGTGGGCAGGTCCTGTCCTTGCAGTGTTGAAGCCGTTTTGCTCCTGTGCAGCTGCCCCTTTGAAACCGATCTCGTGTTCCCCCCAAACCTGTTTCTATAAAGATGGCTTGGATGGCTGCCCCAACTCGGGCTCTGTGAGATTTATTTTTAATGAGCGATGACCTTCCTGGGGGATCGAAGACTCTCCAAATGGGAATTATGTTCTCGGTCATCAATTATAGGAGAGAGGCTGACCCTAAAATTTGGGGTGTTGGTGATTCTGTGCCCATTTGGAGGTTTGTAAGCCCTCGGAGCACATAAAGAGTTTTTGGTTTAGCCCCAAAGGTGTCAAACTCAGAAGTACTGGTTCTGGAAACTTCCAGGGGTACCACGTGCCGTAAACGCTAGTGATTTAGTGCAGCTTAGTTTGTCGTTTGAGTTCTTACGTTAAACCGGTAGTGAGCAGTAGCGTGCTTCGTCAGTGTGCGTGTAGGAAGTCGTTGGGCGGGATGTTTGCTTTCTAGGAAGCAGTGCTGCAGTAACACGTTGGAGAACTTGCCACCGTTCTCCAGGAGAAAACGAAGCTTGCAGTGTTGGTTTCCACGTTCTTTTCTGTAGTGAGACTTCCTGGTAGCGAGGCATCACGTTGTGTACTTCGGGCTCGCAGTAAATACGCGTTTTCCTAAGATCGAATTCAGCGTCATGGACAGTTTAATCCAGTGCATTCTCATTAGCATCCATTCCCCCCAGAGTGTCTAGTAGGCGTTTTATTTTTCTGCGTGCGATAGCGAGATAATCAGAAAAATTTTCCAAAAAAGTCACTTGAGTTAGAACATTAAATTTCTAAATCATAGTGCTGCAGGGCGGACAGAGGACATAACGGGACATTTTTTTCTAATGCTTCCCGTCAGGGGAGCCTGCAGGACTTCCTGTGCATGGTGGCACCGTGCCGTGCCAGTCAGCTGCCCCGTGGTTCATTCTTCAGAGGAGGCCTTCCTCGCTGCCCCCTTGGAGCCACAATTATAAGTAACGCAGATCTTCTGTGGAACGTTTCTGATGGCACTGCCACTTTTTCAAATGAAGTATCTGGTTTATGCATCACTGTGATGAGCTAGGATGGCCCCCAGTCAGGCCTGCACAGTTGCTTTGCATTTTCAGGTCTTACTGGTGAGAAATCTTCTAATGTGTCTTTGTTTTGGTGACTCCCAGGTGACCCTCAAGAAACCAGGTGGCTAGGAGAGGGAGGGGAGGAGCCCAGCTGGGAGGTGTGCTGGCCCCAGAACCATGTCTACGCGGGAGTCCTTCAACCCGGAAAGTTACGAGTTGGACAAGAGCTTCCGGCTAACCAGATTCACTGAACTGAAGGGCACTGGGTGCAAAGTGCCCCAAGATGTGCTGCAGAAATTGCTGGAATCCTTACAAGAGAACCACTTCCAAGAAGACGAGCAGTTTCTGGGAGCAGTTATGCCAAGGCTTGGTACGTGAACCCTGTTTCCCTTCTGCTTCCCCGAGTAGAGCGTCTTGGCTGTGCAGTGTGTAGTCGGTGCCGCACAGACCAGCCGCCTCTCCTCCTGTTGCCTCCTTAGAGACATTTCTGGAAGGATTGAAATGATGACATTAGTGTAACTTATTTGGAGGAAGTGCTTGAGAAAAATCAAGAAATGTGCTCGAAGCACTTTTGTCAGACAGTTCTATTACAGTAAAAGCGTTCTGTTCAGTTGGATTTTCTGGTTGGCCGAGGATTGAGGAGAAACTCCTGCGTGCTTTGTCTTAACATTTTCCTCCAAGGCTGCGTCCTCTTGGTTGTCTAAGGAAAGTGGTATTCGGAATGACGGTGCAGTGCTTTGAGGGCGGGCGCTGGGTTTGGGGGCTGGCATGGGTGTCCCAAGATCCTGTGGGAAGGAGGTAGAAGAGAACCGCCCCCCACACGGGAGGACAGAAGAGTGGACTGAATGAACCTGTACTTGACCCCAGGAGGTCATCTAGAATCAAGGGCCGTGTGTTTTTCTTTACTGAGTTCTGATGTCATCAGTGGCTTGCCTTGTCCCCAGTAGAGAGCTCAGAAAGATGTGTCCGGCCATTGGCGTGTTGTTTGCTTTGTGAAGTATGTCCTGCAAGACCGTGGTCACTGCTCTTTGAAGTGTGTGTGCACTGGGAATCGGGGTGTCGTGTAGTTCCGGTGTGTGACTTGATCAGCTTTCTTACATGGGGCTTTTATTTCGTTTATGTTTGCCCCATACTTCATTGTGTCTTAGAAGCTGGCACAGCTGTTGCCTGGTCCTTCAGACCTCGTATCGATCACTGGTTCTTGCTGGCCGGGGTGGTGGTGTGAAGATTGGGGGTTTCTAGGTGGATGGTCACAGCCCTGCTGACACCTTCCAGAACCCCCATCACTCACCAGTACTTGACCATGCACTGCTCACACTGGAACTCGCGGCCTCCCCCACTCCCTGGCACGACCTTTGTCCTGTTTGCCCCCTCCCTGGACTGCCCCCCTCTCTCTGCCTGATGCCCAGTGTGCTTTGGGCCCGGGGCCGTCTCAGCTCACCCTCTTCCTTCCGACCCCTGACGGCTGATCCCTGAGCCCGTGGTTGCTGTGGACCAGCCCTGTCCACAAGAAACGCGTGGGCACATGTGGGACGTCACATTTCCTAGCAGTCCTATTGAAAAAAATACGTAGAATCAGGTGAAATTAATTCTGATGTTCCATTTAGCCATATGTCAAAATAACATTTTAAGACATAACATCACTAATGAGATTTGGGTTTTGGGTACTAAGTGTGTAAAGGCTGGTGTAGGTTTTACACTCAACAGTGAGTGTGACCCTCTACTTGGAATAGGCACATGTGACCAGTTCCTAGAGGTTCATGGAGGCAAGGTGAGCTGCCTCCCAGCCCAAGGGACACTCCCAGGAGCCGCCACTTCAGATGCTCAGATCCTTCCTTTACGTAGAAGTCAAATGCTTGATGTATAATTCAGATTTAGGATTACCCAGAGTAGGAACGTTAAAGCTAACGCTCAGCAACTGTTTTCATGTCTCAGTAGTCCTGTTGTTTTCAGGAAAACCTGAAGGAACACTGCCTCTCCCGCGTTTCCAAAGTGAGTGGTCACAGACTCAGAGTGACCAGTTGGTGGCCAGCGTGGGCAAGTCCTCCTGAGCTGCCTGTGGTGCTGGCTTTGCACTTGTGTGCTCAGGGCATTCGTTAGGCGGGGCTTCTGAGAGGCTGCGCACGCGCACGTTCCCAGGACACACGTTCTCGTCTCCTACGTGTGGACACCGGTCCCTGGCACGTGTGTCAGGTGTGTGACACGCGTCATTCTGAAACAGCTCTTAGGCCCAGGCCAGCCCGCCTTCCGGCCCGTGACTGGGTTTTCAGCCTAACTGGTTTCTGCACTAGTAGCAGTGGACCAGGACGTGGGACAGTAGGGCACCCCTGTCCCCGGGCTCTGTGGGCACGTTGCTGCCGCGGGGCTGAGGTGGTTGTGCCACCGTGGTCTTCGCCTGTGTGGAACGTGAAAGGCACGCACACCCCCCCTCCCGCGTGTTTTCTTGGGGCTCTGACCCAGGAAGGCAGCCGTAGGGCGGGGCGTGCGGGGTGTGAGGGGGTGGGGCGGGGCGGGGTCCGAGGGGCGGGGCGGGGTCCGAGGGGCGGGGCAGGGCCGCGGACGGGCAGGCTCCAGATGCACCAAGGCCCTGAGGATTTGTGAACCGCCCGCGTTGTAGGTGACTTCTAAAGAAATGTAGCCTGGAGGAGCTGGTCCTGGCTGCTTCTAACCTGATTTCAGGAAAAGAGAATTATCTCTAATTAGCCCATCATTTGTTTATAGTTCTTAAAATGTTTAGCAATCATTTTAATAAACTGAAATATTTGCAGCACGCTTGTTTACCACATTTCCCCCCATTCATATTGTAAGTTGGTAAAAGTGACATGAGTTTCACCAGGGAAATAACGTGGCATTTTAAGGTTTCCTCAGAAAATGCGGTGGGGACAGACACAGCACACCGCTCAGGTGCCCGCAGCTTGGGGACGGGCTGGGGGGGAGGTGGCGGACCCGTCTGCCGTGTTCTGCTTCCCTTCTGCTTTTGCTTTTTCTTTAACTTGTCATTTTCATTTTTTGGCTAAAACGTGGCAGTAATAATCACATCTTGCGTGCGTAAAATCTTTTACAAGTTTTCTGCTGGGAACACTTAGCTAGTGATAACCTCAGGTGAGCACAGGTTGAACAACCCGTGTCCCACGCCTGCAGCTGTCCTGCATGGTGCCCTCATGTGACCTGGTGATGCACAGGGGAGTTTCTGTTTCGGGTGTCACTAGGCTAAAAATCACGGTGCACCAAACTTGCGGCTCCGTGACAAAGAGACTCGCGCCTGGTTTCTGTCCTGAGCTGCTGGAGTTTCACGCGCGTAGCGTTCGTTGTCGGGAGCCCTGGTGGCGTGCAGTGGCGCTGCACCTCCTGCTGCTTTGTGGCTGATGGTGACTTCCGTCTTTGCAGGCATTGGCATGGACACCTGCGTCATCCCTCTGAGGCACGGGGGCCTGTCCTTGGTTCAGACCACGGATTACATTTACCCTATTGTTGACGACCCCTACATGATGGTAAGCTGGACCCTGGCGTGTTCTCACATCTGCAGCTGCTGTCGGTTGGTGTTGGGTTGTGGTGGGGGGCGTCTCGTTTTTATGCAGACTGTTCTCATCCCACCACAGCCCTGCTGGCTGCCCTGGGAGGGCCCTGCTCACAGAGGCTCTGTGCGTGAGCAGCGAGGCGCAGGGCTCTCTGCCGTGTTGGTCCCTGGGCATGCGTTTGCACAGGGACCCCAGTGCCGGCCGGGGTCCACTGACTGGCACGTACTTCTCCCTTGGACATCAGCAGTGATACCACACCTGTCATGCCTCTGCCCTGAGATGTTTCCTCCCAGAAGTAAGGAGCGTGGCATCTCGTCACAGTGTCACTAGGACATCTACTCCTATTCGGCCACTGCCCCTGCCAAGCGGTGGAATGTTCTCACTGAGTGGCTGTGTCTGAACTGCTGGGCCAAGCGCCCAGCTACTGGTCACCCAGGCTGTTTACGGTGCGGTGCAGGCCCCACATGGTCAGGAGACACCGCAGGTTCTTTGTGTGCCGCGGGCGGGGGGACTTTGATGCTGGGGCAGCTCATGAGGGGGTGGGGTTGGCTTCACAGGAGCCGGCGACAAGCACACAGGTTCCTAGAAACCTGCTCCCCACCACTGGCAGTGCCCTGAGAGACGCAGGTGTGTCCCACCTGAGCAGGTGCCAGGTGACTGGAACCCCTTCCAGTGTCTCTGAGAAGCACCGGAGGCCCAGAGCCAGCCGTCAGCGAGCTGCCACCACCGCGTCCCCGCTGAGCGGGCCCACAGGCTGATGGGCTCACTGCCCATCGGCCAGGAAGTCTTGGGGACAGATAAGAGCAGCAGCATCCCCTGACAGGGACAGTGCTCGGGGGTTTGGTCCTGTCAGGAGGAGCGTTTGTCACCCTCTCTGCTGTTCAGATAACGGGGACTTATGTCGAGAGGACCTCTGGTGGCAATAAAGAACGTTTATCACCACACTGCTGCTGAACACGATCTTAAAGTCGCTCAGTGAAATCAGTCCGCTGGGGTCTTTTTCTTTGGAAATTCCGCTGACTTCAGGCCTGTGTGCTTCATGTCTTCCATCGTTTTCTTTCTCAGTCAAGATGATTTTTCTGATTTTTCAGCCTTGAAAAGAAGCCACAAAACCTCCACGTGTATAAGAGCCATCTTCCCTGTATAACCCTCAGTGCACGTTTTTCTGGAATCTGTTTGGGGAAGGGGGCTGTTTGCAAGGTCGTTTTAGGACACCCGTTGGCACACGTTCCCACTACACAGCTGTTCCTCCCAGACCGTCAGCCCCAACCCTGCGCCCCGACACCCCGTTCCCCATCTGAGCCACCCTCAGCCCCTCCCGGTGACCAGAGGGGAGAGCATGACACAGTGTCTGAGACAGGAGCGCAGCGGGGACATGTGACAGAGAACAGAGGGATGGTGGCTCTGTGGTGAAGCACGGGTGACTGTCTGCAGGTCACAGAGGCCCAGGACCCTGTCCCAGCTGCCAGCATCCCCCAGAGAGTCCCCTGGCATCCTTCCTCACGTCTCCCCTCTCCTCCAGGGCAGGATCGCCTGTGCCAACGTCCTCAGCGACCTCTACGCCATGGGGGTCACGGAATGTGACAACATGCTGATGCTCCTGGGAATCAGTAATAAAATGACGGACCGGGTAAGTAGGCGGTGGGCCGGCGCAGACCGCGTGTCATCTGGGTCCTGTCCCAGCGGGCCAGCCCCTCCGTGGCCATTAGTGGCGACCTCGTGCTCTCTCCCCAGTGCCTGCCCCCCTCTGCCCCCGGGTGGACAGCAGACAGGACACGGACGTTTGTTTGCATCGGGCTTATGCCACAGCACCGCGCGTCCGCGCCTGCGGCCTGGGCTGGCCTCATAGACCAGGGCACATGGGCCCCGGGGCCGGGCACCTCCCCCTGGGTTGCTGGTTGGGTCCCTGAGGCAGATGGGGTTGGGCCAGGCTGTCGTGTGTGTCCCCGCGCCTGCCTGGCAGTATCTGTGGCCTTGAGACAGAGATGAACTCCCATTTAGATGATTTTTTAAAAAGTACTTGCTTTTGCCCCCAAAAAGAAGCGTGTGCCACCTCACGGGAATGAGCTCTCAGCAGGCGCCCATTCTGCCTGCAGGACACGGGGGGAGGGCCTGTGGATGTCTGATCCACGTGACACCCAGCTGTCACCTCACGTCCGGGTTCCGCCCACACTGTGACCGAGAGGCTGCAGTGCGCACCGTGTCCCCCGTCGTCCTGCCCGGACTGCGCACCTCCAGAACCCCTTCGGGGCCTCCCGATAACTGCAGTGTAGGTTCTGTTCTCGGTGTTCACCTGAGTTACGTGACCTTTAATTTGTGTCCTTTTAAACCCTAGGAAAGGGATAAAGTGATGCCCCTACTTATACAGGGTTTTAAAGACGCGGCGGAGGAGGCAGGGACGTCGGTGACGGGCGGCCAAACAGTGCTGAACCCCTGGATTGTTCTGGGAGGCGTGGCGACCACTGTCTGCCAGCCCAACGAGTTCATCATGTAAGTGGTTCGCTCCGGGCTCCCGGCCGGCTGCTCGTTCATGTCCACAGAGTGTCACCGTCAAGCGTATGCAGTTCGGGGTGTTTGGGACGTTCTTGGAGCCCTGCGACTGCCACCTGCGTCAGGGCCAGGACGTCCCCGTCACCCAGCCTGAAAGCTGTCACTCCGGTCCTGGCTGCGCCTCGCAGAACGTCAGCAGGATGCTTCCGAGGTTTCTCCGTGTGCAGCGTGTCATTGGTTCTTTCTTTGTGTGTTTTTCATTGAAGTATTCACGCAACAAAATTTCACAACGTAAAAGCCACCAGCTTGAAGTACACAGCTCATGGGGGTTTTGGGCTCACAAGGTTGTGCAGCCGTCACCGCTGCCCAGTTCCAGAACAGTCCAGTTGCCCCCAGAAGATGGCTTGTGTCCACAAGCAGCCACTCCCGGTCCCCCGGGAGCCACCCTCCTACCTCTGTCCCTGCGTTTGCTGATCAGACGTTTCACTTGTGGTGTTCGGGGTCTGGCTGCTCTTACGGAGTGTGACACAGTTACATCTCCTCCGTGTCACAGTGTGTCCTTAGGACCGGATGACCTCCTGTCCTATGGACTGACCACAGCACCTACTCACAGGATGGGGGCCTTGGGCTGTCCCCCCATTACGGGTGGTGCTGTGAACATCCGTGTGCAGGTGTCCGTGCACATGTGCCCCCAAGAGACATTGGGTCAGGGGTCACCGTGTTTCACTTGAGGAGCTTGCTGGGGTCCCCGTGTCCCCACGTTCTCCCCAGTGTCTGTGTCGCTGTCTTCGATGGTCACCATCTTGGTGGCTTGCGATGCCTCACGGAGGCTTGCTTTGCGTTTCTCCGGTGGCTGGTGACACTGAGCAGCTTTGGAGGTGCTTCTTGGCTGTGCTTCACTGCCAGGCAGTCTCCCTGTCGTCCAGAACACAGGCTGCGACTTCACACGCTGGCGTCTCGTTAAGAACCCATCCGCTTCCAGGAGGACGCGGGGCTCGTCTGCCGCTCCTGTTACTGACCGGCCGCCACTGCATGGGGCCTGCGGTTCAGAGTCTGCAAGGCTCTCGGTGCAGGTCCCCTGCTGTCCCCGTCTCCACTGTCCCCTCCTGGAGGCGGCAGCCTTTGCCAGCCTTTGGGAATCAGGAGCCAAGCAGGAAACTTGCTGTTGGTCGTCTGCATTTGAGATTTTGATGCTGAAATCAGTGAAACGTTAGGTCCACAGTCTGAGCCAAACCCATGGCCCGAGCAGCAGCCTTGTCTCAGAGGTCGTTGCCCCGGGAGCTACGAGTGGGCTATCCTGTGAGTCTGCAGGAGCGTGGCTGACCGTGGCCTTTGTGGGTGAAGTGAGGTGCTTCTCTGTGCACTCCCGGGGGTGGGGGTCCGGCAGGTGGGCTGCTCGGTCCCCTGTGTGCACTCCCGGGGGTGGGGGTCCGGCAGATGGGCTGCTCGGTCCCCTGTGTGCACTCCCGGGGGTGGGGGTCCGGCAGGTGGGCTGCTCGGTCCCCTGTGTGCACTCCCGGGGGTGGGGGTCCGGCAGGTGGGCTGCTCGGTCCCCTGCAGTGCGTCGTTCCAATGGCAGCAGCCCCAGCAGCAGCCTCGGAGCTCTGTCTAGTGCGTGGTGGCAGCGGCTCAGTGCTCAGAGACGGGTTCGGTTTGCTGACTGACGGCAAGTGTATCTCCGCGTTAATCTGACCAGACCCTGCCCTGTTCCTCTTTTAGGCCAGACAACGCAGTGCCCGGGGACGTGCTTGTGCTGACGAAGCCCCTGGGAACGCAAGTGGCCGTGGCCGTGCACCAGTGGCTGGACATTGTGAGTGGCCCTGCCTGTGGGGGGCGGGGGCTGGGCAGGGACACTCAGGAATGTGGCGTTTCTGTCGGAGGGTGTCTGGGGACAGGCCTGTGTCCACATCAGGGCAGGCGTGCGTGTCCAGTCCTGTAGCGTGGGCCATGCTCTCACCGCAGGGGCTGTCTGCTCCGCAGCGAGCCCCGTCCGTCCCACCACCTGGGAGCTGAGTGTCAGCCGTGTCCTCGCAGAAATTCTGTGATTGTCCGTGTCTGACCATTAAATCAGAGCTCCATGCGCCAGGTCCCCGCCTGGGGCTTCAGAGAGGCACTGAGGACCTGGGTGGCTGTGTGTTCGGCGTGCCTGGGGCTGAGACACGATCTCGTTCGTGTCTGAAATATACCACGGAGGGGGATGGGCAGCGATGGCTGCGCCTTGAGGGGTGAGGCCGGGGTTCTCGGCAGTGAGGTCTTGGGGTTTTGTTGCTTTGTCTTTCTAAACTAATTAGTAACTCAGGACGTTTGTATAAGTAATTGCCTGGTGCAGAAAGCATCTGGAATATGAACATATTTATCCCGAGTCACTTTTCCCCCGAGCGATAATCATACTTCATCTCAGACTGTTCTCATTGCCATAACAACTCAAATTAATACGGTTGTGGAATGTCTCACATATCTTGGTGATTTTAATTTCTGTAACTGTCATCCGAAACGACCAGTCCTGACAAATAGTTGAAGAAGAAGAAGAATTCTGTTATTCATCAACCAAGTACATGTCAGCCGGCAATGGCACAGAGTCCCCGAGGCTGCCCCAGCGCTCACCCCGTGGCGCCGAGAGACTTCCCGTCAGGCACTGCAGGGCCACGGCGGGGCAGGAACCCAGCACCCAGGTCTGAGTCCCTCAGCAAGACTGGGGGCGCGGGGCGCGGGGCACCGCAGATGCCACCTTCGCTCGGAACTGAGGAGCGTGAGTTCTGGAGACTGTGACAGCACAGCCCTTTCCGTAAAGGCCACAAGCCACCAATGTGCACGTTCAGGCCGCCGTGTGTGTGAGGACGTTGTTTTCTCAAAGTCGGGGGCCGGCGAGTAGAAGATTCGGAATAACTCTGGGGGCGAGACGGGGGGCAGTGGGCGGGAGTCGCCGTGTTGAGTGGTGGGTCGTTCGTATCCCTAAAAGTTAAATGCGTGTGTGCCTGCGGCCATTAGTGTCCGTGCCGACAGCGTGTGCAGAACCTGAACTCGTGACGCTGGCTTTGTTGAGAGTCAGACTGAAGAGGCAGGGAAACACTTTTTGCTTCTGCCACGGCCGTCCCCAGTGCACACAAACGAAAGCTCAGCTTAACGGGAGCGGCGGGAGAGCCTGGACGGTCAGACCGTTCCCGTGTGACCTGCACCCCACGACCCTGCGGGGAGCCCGCCCACCGCAGCCCCAGGTCCAGGCGTGTGGGGAAGACGCACACAGACGCCGATGCTTGCTGTGTCGGATGGACACCTGCGGTGACTGTCACAGGGAGGTGACCGTCACAGGGGAAGAGACAGCTCGACACTGATTACGTACGGCGAAGCACGAGATGAGCCGTTTCTTTCTGTGGTTACAAGGGAAGAATGATCACGTTTACCCCCCCCCACCTGTGTTTGTGTTATCAGCCTGAAAAGTGGAATAAAATCAAACTCGTCGTCACCCAGGAGGATGTGGAGCTGGCGTACCAGGAGGCGATGATGAACATGGCTCGGCTCAACAGGACAGGTACGGGGGCAGGGGACAGCCTTTGGGCCAGGCCGTGGGGGGCAGACCAGGGCGGTGGGGGGGACAGGCTCACGCAGGCGGCCGGTGTTTCCTGAGCACCCAGCGTGTCCTCCCTCCCTGAGCCTGGGGACACCGCAGGGAACGGGCCCTCAGGACATAAGGCTAAGTGCTGGTTTGCTCCCAAACCCTCTGCCCAGAGCAGCCGCACAGATGCTTCTGGAAGTAAGTTGTGTGCTGGCTTAAGGGACAGCCATGCAGCGCCCATGTGCCACCATCTCACAGAAACAGACGGCGCGGCCTGGGTGCCCAGAGCCGCCCTCCCACCCCGGCCCCTGGGGTCCCGCCGAGCGGTGACCCCCGTTGCGAGTCGGACGTTGTTTAAAGATTGTTACCACGTGGACTTGTGTCCTTACGCTGTGGGTTAGTTTTGCATTTTTGCTTTATTGAAGCAACTTGTGTCTGTCTGTCTGGTTTTGTCCACTGACATCCCTGGGCCTCCTCCTCGCTGTGTGTGACAGTTCCGTTCGTTTCCCAGCTGTGAAGTGGGCATGTGGGTCCCGTAGGGGACGGGCTGGGTCAGGGCTTCTCCGGGGCTGCATCTCTGCGGAGCGGTGGCCTTGGCTCTCGTGCAGACAGTGCGCGTGGTTTCCCGCCCGCTGGGGGCACAGCGCATGTGCCAGTTTCGGGAATACGTTCCCTTCCCACCTACTGTATGTATCTCTTCTACTGTAAGAGATTCACATTCCCATTGTGGAAAAGTTTTAGAAGACGAGAAAGGGAGAGAAAGAGCATTATCCGCCCAAAACCACTTCTGTCGATACTTGTTGTACCTTCCAGGACCTCTCTGCTTGGTGGTGAACTGTTGTTTGATTCCTGATGTGTTATCACACACCCCGTGTGCTTGGAATCGCTTTTATTCGTCTCACATCACTGGACCCTTTTTCCCATGGGACGTAATTCTAGCGCACATACTTTTCGTGGTTAGCTGTTCTCCCAGACAGATACGTACGTAACCAATTTGCCTTTGGCCAACTTCTGAGCAATTTGAGGTCAGGTGTTTCCATAGTTTTTTTCTGCGTTCCAGGAACGTTTCTTTGGCTGTCTCTTCCAAAGGTGAACGGTACTGATTCAGTTCTTCGTCCCCAGCTGTCTCATCACTGAGAACCACGGCTTTTATTTGTGTTTCTATCCCTGTACCCCTGACACTGTTTTCAAGGAGTCTTTTTTTCCTTTTTTGGTCCTTCCAGTTAAGTAGCTTAACAATGACAGGGTGGTTTGTAATGGCTTTACTTTGATCCATGTGGATTATTCTTATTTCGCTTATATTTGAGCATTTAAGAGGCCCCCATCTGTAGTTTTATACATTGTTGGTAGCAATACTGTAATACAGCATTCTGCTTGTAGAGCACTGTTGGGCCATAGCCAGCAAAACTTGTGCATACATTTATTTGACCCAGCAGTCCCACTTCTGTGAGTCTGTCCCCAAGCTGCAGTGGCCAGGAGGTGAAATGACATGTACAAGGCCGTTCCCTGGAGCAAAAGAAGGAAACAGTCCAAACGGAAGCACCTCGTCTGCGTGCTCACGGCCAAGTGCTGTACAGCCGTAAAGACGGCCGCCAGCTGTGCTCCTCAGGAGCTACCTCGAGGATGTAATCAAGTGAAAACAGCAAGGGACCGAAGCGCACGTACAGCCTGCTACGTTTTGTGTGTTCATATGAGCAGGAAGTGATACGCGTTTTATACGTTCAGAAACGAGCAGTCAAACACTAAATTGTTAATAATAATGGTCACGTGTAAGAGAGACTAAGGAGGAAGCAGAGCCTGTCAGCGTGCAGTTTCGTAAGTTTAACTTAGAGATGTTTTTAAAGTTTCCTGTAATTAAAAAAATCACAAAGAGCCTATCTTACAAATCCCAACCAAATTTTTAAAAAGTTGCCTGCGATGTACCCACCTAGTGGCAGGACCACGAAGGGGAGAATTATTTGAAATCACCGTGAGCCTGGTGCTCCCGGAGTGTGTCCTCACGACCAAAACCCACAAAAATGTCTCGTCGTGTCAGCGGGTTGTGTTTGTGGGAATGGTGGCAGAGTGAGACAAAGCAAATACGTTCATAACTACTTAGGAACAAAGATTTTAATAAGGAGATGAGGTTCGAGAAGCTGAGTAAAAACTGTCACCTTCGATTTGAAATTATCGGTGTGGATTCGGGATTTTGTTTTCTTTAAAGATGCTTATTTCTGGGAGTTCCCTGGTGGTGCAGTGGCTTAAGGCTTCGGCGCTGGCGCTGTCAGCGCTGTGGCCTGGGTTCGATTCCCAGTCAGGGAGCTACCCACGTACCAAAAAGCAAAAAAAGAAAAACAACAACATCAACAACAAAAGATGCTTATTTCTGATCCTACAGAAAAGGCCTAGAAGCAGTGATAGCCCATTAGTAATGAACTCCCAGTGCCCAGATTCTGACCTGAAAATTACCATTTTCCACTAAAAACTGCCAGCACTCCTTGGAGAGACGGCAGATTCCAGCTGTGGGACAGGAAATAACAAAATAAGCAAGGGGCATTGTGTGCCCGCAAGGACTGGCACTCAGCGACTCAGGGTCGCTTATGTCACTTGGAGAGACTCCCACCAAATGTTTTAAAACTACTTTCTAGAAGTTTTCCTGTACTCTAACTAACGAGTGCAGGAAGAACGATTGAATCACACATTTGCTTTATCGGTGGAACCAAAGAGTCCAGAAACAGCCGCAGAGATACAGTTCAGCTGATCTTTGATAACTAAGCAAAGACAATTCCGCGGAGAAAAGTTAATCTTTTCAACAAATGGTGCCCGGACAGGTGTCTGTCCACAGGCACAAAGCAATTATAGACACAGGCCTCCCACCTTTCATGAACATTGACTCGGAGTGGATTGCAGAGCTAACGTAAAATGCAGAGCAGTTGGGCTCATCCTATAGGTGACATCGGAGAAAATTTAGGTGACCTGGGGTTTGGTGATGTCTTTTTAGATAGAACAGTAAAAGCACCGTCCGTAAAAGAAAAAAACTGACGAGTTAGATTTCATTAATATAAAAAGACCAGCCACAGGGCGGGAGGAAATCTGTGCAAAACACACTTCTGACAAAGGACCGGTATTCAGAACATACAGGGAACTCTTAAAACTCAACAGTAAGAAAACAGTGCAATTAAAAAATGGGCAAAAGGTCTGAGCAGACACCTCCCCAGAGCAGACACACAGAAGGCAAATCATCCTGTGAAAAGATGCTCCACCTGACGCATTCGTGGGGAATTGCAATTTAAAACAAGAAGATGCATCTACACTGGGCCCACCAGAATGGCTTAAATCCGAAACGCTGACGACGGCATGTGCAGTGGGGACGTGGACCCCAGGACTGCTTGGCGCCGGTGGGGATGCCGGTGGTACAGCCCCTTGGGGAAGCTGTGCGGCGTTTTCTCACAACACTGCACACACTGGGATCCAGCAGTGTACCCCTTGGTGTTTACCCAAACGAACCGAAAACTTCCGTCCACTCAGCGGTCCACACAGCAATGTCCATCACAGCTCCACGTGTCATCGCCAGAACGCGGAAGCACTCAGGGTGTCCTCTAGTAAGTGTGGACACACGGGTCCACACAGGACACGGAGAGGAACCTTCAACATGTCACTAAGTGGTTGGAGCCGATCGGAAAAGACCACACGCTGTGATTTCCAGCTCTGGCATTCTCGAAAAGGCAGCGCTGTGCGAAGTAATGAGGTGTGGCCACCAGGAGGAGGGGGAGGGGAGCACCGAGTTTGGGGCGTGGCTCCGTGATGGTGCGGTGACGGGTGTGCGTCTGTGCACGTCTGTCAGCGCCCCCAGATTACTGATGCATCAGTACTGGCCCAGCACTTCCCACAGATGGACCCCAGACGGCAGAGGGGACACGTGGGACCTTTCCGTCCTGTCCACTCAATTTTCTGTAAATCCCAAACTACTCCCCAAATAAAGTGTAGTCATTTTTTAAATTAAAAAATAAAAAGAAATGAACCTTTCAGGCAGTTCACGCCTTGTGAGAATGCCCTGGATTTAGGTCAGTTTTAAGAAGCGCTGTTCTTTGATTTTAGGGGGGTTTGCAGACAGCTGTGCTGGGCGATTCTCCTGTCAGATGTTTAGTTTCCTGGGACATCACTGTTCATCGAAGCAGCCGATTGTCCCGAGTGGTTCAGGCTGGAATAAGTCAGCTCTCAGAACGTCACTCTGGGTTCTGTGGTTTTTAAGGAGCACGTTTTCCATTATGTCCGCGTGGCATCTCCCCACAGTTAGGAACGTTGGGATCCAAGCGTGTTGGGGTTCTGACTCGAGGGGAAGTGGGTTTTGCTTTTTCTCCCGAACCCTCCATTCACCGCCCTCTCTGGGCCTCAGCCGCAGGCCTCATGCACACGTTCAATGCCCACGCCGCCACCGACATCACGGGCTTCGGGATCCTGGGCCACGCGCAGAACCTGGCCAAGCAGCAGAGGAACGAGGTGTCCTTCGTGATCCACAACCTGCCCGTCCTGGCCAAGATGGCCGCCGTGAGCAAGGCCTGCGGGAACATGTTTGGCCTCATGCACGGCACCTGCCCAGAGACGTCAGGTACGGGCCCCGGGCCCCGCCCTGGGGGTTGACAGAGAGGCTGACGGAAAGTTCCGTGAGGAGGAAGAGGCAGGTACAGGAGTGCAACCCCCTGCAGTGTGGGTCAGTGCTGCCAAGGCTGTCGGCCCTCCTGCCTGTGGGTCCCCAGTGTCCCGCCCCCTGGTGGGGTGGAGCGGTGACACACCCAGTGCTGTCCCCAGTGTCCTGCCCCCTGGTGGGGTGGAGCGGTGACACGCCCAGTGCTGTCCCCAGTGTCCTGCCCCCTGGTGGGGTGGAGCGGGGACA
>PVJL010011665.1:0-41419 GCA_004026885.1 Lyroderma lyra
GTGTATGTGTACGTGTGTGTGTGTGTGTGTACGTGTATGTGTGTGTGTGCCTTTTTTTTTCTCAGCTCCCCTTTGCATTGTTGTTGCCAGCATGAAGGGAGCGGCCAAGAGGAGGAAATTTCTTGGGGTGAGGCACACGAGGGATCTTGTCCCCCAGCTCCCACGGAAGCACCAGGGGCTGGAGCATGTGACACAAAGGCGAACGCCTGTGCAAGAACGTGATTGACAGAGAAAAGACCTCCCTTCTCCCTTCTCAAGCATGGGGGCAGGGGAAGATGCCAACCAACCAGCCTAGGACAGGGTGGAAAGTTAAACCCTTTCCAGTGTGCAGATAAGAGCGAGGAGGATTTAAATTTTAAAAGGAAGAAGGGTGGAAACTCTCTCTCCTACTCTCTGAATCAGGGCAACAGCCAGGGCGGCTAGGCGTGGTGGAGCAGCTTGGGCACCTGATGCCTTGAGCTGGCCGCCAGGGGACTCCACCTAGAGGCTGGCGGTGTGGCGCCTGAGTTTTCCAACGAGCCGTATTAGTAAAAGGGGGAGGGAGCCTGGGGCAGCCTGACACCGGTCTGGTCTGGTAGAGGAGGGTAGGATTATTTCTCTTTGGGTACTTAGAAATTACATAGCTCTTAAATAAAGACTTCCTTCTTTTTCACTACATCTCTGCCTTTGAAATGTGCACATAGGCAGCGGGGAGCAGGACCCCGTTTTGTGTTGGGTAGCACTGTCACCTGCAGAAGGTATTCCTCATTCCTCTTTCCCTCTCCCTTGGTTAACCTGGTGGTGTTGCTTTAATTATGAGCAGTATCATCTTTATGAGGAAGCCCTCTAATCTGTTTTGAGGTCATATCTCCAGGACGGCTTCTAGGCCTACATTTAGATAAGTACAGTGTTTTCTTGGGCATATCTCTCTGGTTTTGTACATGTAGTGCATCCAAAATGGCATTCATTATCCTCAGTCCTCTTACCCCCTGCCATTCTCCTCTTCTATGTTTTCTACCTCTGCTCATGGCTTTGCTGTTTTTCTACCTGCCCAGGCTTAAAAACTCCTCTTGCCTACTCCTTCCCATGCGTTACTCCCATACACTTTGGTTCCATGCTGTTTCTCATGTCTATCTGCTTCTTCTAACTCCCCGTGTGGTCAACTTTAACTTTTAACTTACGTCATTGCCTCATAGCAATTCTCAGCCTCCCCACGTCCTCCAACCCACCCTCCACACTTCCACAGTTCTAATTGTATTCATTTCTTTCCATTGCTTCCAGAATGAAATGCAAACTCTTTGTATCTAAAGCCCTTAACAATCTGGTTCCAAATACCTTTTCCCACTTATTTCCCACCTTTCCCCTCATGTGTGCTGTTACTCAGACTTGCAACCTCTGTGCTTTTACCCCTATGGTAGCCTTCATCTGAAATGCTTTGCTTCCTCCTCTGCCTACCAAATCCTTCCCCTCTTCCTTCAAGGTTCTGTTCAGGTATCATCTTCTTCAGGAAGTTTCCCTTGGTTATTCCAAAATAAAATAACCCTTCTCTTCTGTGTCCCATTTGCATTCTATCTTTTCTCTTATTTCTCCCTCACAGTATCTTTTAGGACAGTTGTATAGGTGAAAATTGTACAGACATTTGACTACATGGTTCCCTCCCTGTCTAGCCTATCCCCCATGACTATCCCCTCACTTCTGTTATTACCCCAGTTGCCACCAGGCTCAGCTAGGCTTTCCTGTCACTTTTCAGCTGGCCTGACTTCCTTTTGCCACCTAGTATTCTGTCAGGGAAACTGAACTCAAACGCCCAGCACTGCTCACCCTAATAATGATTCTCCTTTGAGAAGGAGCAAGAAATTTCAGTTGTGTTATGTTTACCTCTCCCATTTTCCTTTCACTTAAGATTGCTAATCAATTTTTTTCATCACTACTTTTCCCATCAACCTCAAAGACCCAACTATCTTCCTGTTCCTTAGGCTAAGATCGTTAAGGCGGGATAACAGTGCAAAGCTGGGGACATCTCTCTTAAGAACCTCTTCATTTTGCAATTACAAATGCATGCAGCAGCCCTGCCTGACTGCTTAGCTTCAGAGCTGAGGAATCTAATGAATTCCCTTGCCGAGAATGTTATGTGTTTACTTAGCAGCAAAGAGAGCATTTTCTAAATAATTAATTGCAAGCCTAAGATCTTCCTGAACTGTATACTCAGTTTCTGGAATCCACCCTGAAGGATCTTGTATGCTACCTATTCATCACTGTCACCATAGCTATTGATCTGCTGCTTATGCTTTGGATTTTTCTTTCTGTTGTTCTCTAAAGAAAAAAATGAATTTCTCAGCAGTGTAATTTTAAAGATTTATTTTGATTAGTCAAAAATGGAGAGTATGAAAAAGCTTTTCCCTGGGACGCTAATCCTCCAAATGCTTACATTTGAATTTGTCCTTGGCATGCCGTTTCTCACATTCCTGCTCACACAGTCTCAAATCCTTTGCCTGAGCATGTCTTCCATCCTTGCTTTTGTTTGGGGGCTTAGTATATTAGACAACAAGTGGTGCAGATTTTGAACAAATCAAACCTTAGCTCAGGGGAGATTGATGGGTCATATCAAAGCATATCTGTGTAAATAGAAAAAATATTTTCCCACCACCTTCTAAATTCATTTTGGCCAAGTAAAAACTCACAGGCCTAAATCAGATGACTCAAAATTATCCCCATGATAAATAAATACTCTAAATCTACCCAGAATTAATTTTTTTTCAGTATTATATTGTGGCAACAAACCATGTTGTTAGGGCCTGCAAGAAATAACTGTAACTGAAACAAAGGCTCATAATTGATATACAAGACAAAGGAAACAGTGATGCTCAGTTGCCCTGAAATGAAAATCATACAATTTTAATGCTGCGCGCAACCATCAAAGCCAGACCTCATAAGAAACTGAAGCTCCGACAAGTGAAGGAGCTCGCCTAACTATGGTCTCACAATTATTTTATTAGTGCTAAAACTAGATGAAAGTTGCATAAATCCTTAAAGTCATGCCATTAAACTAAACCACATCTAATATTATGCATATGAGATAGCCTGTTGAGATTCCCCCAGAGTTTATCAGAGAAATCAGCTTTTAAGAAAACAAAGAAAATCTTATCAGCTATTGATTTAAATGTCTCACTTCAAGTGAGGATGAGTAAAGATGATACAAAAGCAGACAGTTCTATGGATTCAAACAACCATGAATTGAAAATATTTCAAAAAAATTACACTATTGCTGGCGTGTACTAGGTAGCTAGGGCTATGATAGTTGCATCCATACTGAAGAGGTACAAACTTTTTTCCTTGTCATTATTCCCTAAACAATATAATTTGACAACTATTCACACAGCATTTCCATTGTATTAGTAATTATAAGCAACTAGAGATGATTCAAAGTACATGTAAGGGAGAATATGTGGAGGTTACATGCAAACACAATACCATTTTGTAGAGAGGACTTGAGCATCCTCACATTTTGGGGTTCATGGGGGATCCTGGAACCAATCCCCTGTGAATACTGAAGGACAACTATAATCTCAAGCTTGAAGGCCTAGTGATCTCATACTAAAATAAACAAGAAATAAATTTCCTACCAAATGGTCTCTCTTTGTTCTCCGCCTCTATATTTTTCTCTCTCTTCCTCTTGCTTCTATCCCCTTTCTCTTTTCCTTCCTTCTCCTGCTAAAGAATCCAACCAAAATAAACCAGTAACTCTAAAATCAAACAACCCAATAGAAGTCTCTGCCACTTACCTTTAATTAATCAAGTGGCAAACGTGAAGAGTTACTCAGAGCCAGCTCTAGGGATCTCTGCGAGAAGTGTCCTCTCAGAGTTCAAGAACTGTCTGTGTCACTCACTGCCTTCTTCTCATTAGAAACAGATTTAACCTGATTGCAGAAGTATTTTGAATGAATGCTTAGGTGAATTTTGTTTAAGTAGTAGCCATCCATGGCTGACCTGTCAGAGCCTGGTGTATGGGGCCAAAAGAATCAAATCTTGACAAAATTCTTTATCTCCCTGGAGATCTAGAATCTGTAGGAAAGCTCATCACACCACCCAACTCATCCTCCTCACTCTCCTGCCGGTGCACAGCCCAGCATGGCCTTTTCTCGCCACTAGGCCTTCTTCAATCAACTCCTTACATACGCTTCTGAGGCACATAAGTCCCAAATAAAGGGTATCAGACCTCCTATTTGGGTTTTATTTTCCTATATATTGTACAACTTTTAAAATACTGCACAAGTTTTCTATATACTATACAACTTCCCACAGTAAAACCTCTGCAAAAAATGGCACCCATACTGGTGTTGCCTTGGCAGGACCCAAATTCTTTAGGTTTTTTCCATTTTACTTCTCTTACCCACTCCAATCTGGGATTTTCTCCAACATTTCTGTGCACACATTCTGAGGGCTAGGTCTTACCTTGTAACCTTTACCCTAGTGCAATGCCTGATAAATAGTTAAGTATTCAATAGGCTTGTCGAGTTAAGGAATAAATAAGGACTCATATTTCTGCTGCCTCCTTGAAGCGGTGTCTAGGTTTCTCTGTCTCTATCTTCCCTTCCACTCAGGACTTTTTCCTCACCCTTGAATGTTTTCTGCAGTTTCTCACAGTCTTACAACCACCTTTCAGGTACAGATTCTATCTCCTTTCGTGACAATGCTGGACATTGAGTTTTTCATGCTGGATCTTTTTTTCTAAAAGCAACTGGGGACACTTCTAGCAAATATATCATTAGAATGATTTTTCAGTGGCTAACCAAGCTGTCGTAGTCATTTAACACTGCCAAATAGTAAAGTGCTGACACCACTCGGCACCCAGTCCTCCTTTATTTGTTTATGTAGAATAGTTCAATGCTTTGTTGTGCACTTAAAACAGCTCCAGAGAAGTGTGGCAAGAAGCAAGTCTATCAGGGGATTAATGGGGCTTTGTTTGCAGAATGCAGAATTTTATAATAATTCTGAAAGCAGATTTCCGAAGCATGAGATGTTTTCAAATTCATTATTATTTTTAGAACAACATAATCTTCTGTATGAGCAGTAGCTTGGAACTGTTAGAAATGGAATTAGTGAGAGAGGTAGCTTTAGTTTCTCTTTCTTTGTAGGTGGCATATCATTTTTCTTTTTACTCTTGAGACCTCTCTTGCCCCTGTGGAGTGTGATCAGCAGATTCAACAGTTTGGGGTATTGGGTTTCCAACTTTGAGTGAGAGTAAAGAAAGAGGGATTAATTCTGAGAATTTCCAGTAATAGTTAATCAAGAGGTAGAACTTTTTAAAATAATATTTTTAATCCTGCTTGTAGAAGATCTATGTTACAGGGTAATTGATTACTTGATTTTATCAGACTGGGGAGTCTGAAAACACTTCGTTGTGCTGGTTAAGGACATAGCATTTCTGTACAACATACATGCTTGTATCTCAAGCACCTTACAAGAATAAAGTTATCACCATGTCAAGCTAACCTAATAAAATTGTTATTTTAATTACGTATTGATTCTCATTTTTTAAATTAAATTTCATATGGAAAGGGTTTGGGGTGCAGGGTAGAGTCTCTTATAAAACTTTTCTACAAAGAGAGAACAGTTTCTCCACCAATTACTAAAAGTTCCCCACACTCTCTAAATAAATTTGTGTGCTGTGGTCATTCTAGTTGGTTTCTATGACAAAGTCTGAATGTGATGAGGGTGGAAAGAAAGTTTACTGCTTCCTTCAATACACGGCCTAGGAAAGGGAGGGAAAGACATGCCAGCAAGAATAAAAGTTCCTGAGTGGCATGTTAGAAGCATCTGAGACAGTTCATGATGGACATTAACTCCTTCAAAATCAGAAGTCAAATATTTGTTGAACATCACTGGTTTTTAAGAAACCACTGGTTCACCTATCCTTGGAAGTCTATAATCTCAGGACGTGAAGTCTAGATGGGACACCAGGGATGAAATAATTAAACCAAATCCCTCACTTTCCTTATGAATTCTCAAAGCTGAGAGAGCTCAGTCACTTGACCACGGTAAATTGAAGCAGAGACCTATAATCTAGGCTTTGCAACTCAAGTCCAGGCCCATGGGTGTGGCTGTGAAATTTCTGGTACTTGGTTAGTAACACTAAAGTTGATGCTATAATATCACAAGGGTTATTTTGAGAATTTTAGTCAAAGGGGCAAAATGGAAGCTAGAGTACATTTTTTAAAATAAAAATTTAGCTTTATCGCATTTGATAAGAAAAGAGGAATGGATAAATCAATGCTTATACATTGCATTTTCAATTCCAAGTGTCTTACAGTAAAATTTTTCCCTATATTGTTGGTAGGTTCACATGAACTGTGCTAAATGTAGTTCTCCAAGCTTAGGGAAGAAAAAACTTCTAAAGGGCCTACCTTGCATGTATGTACACACAAGGCAAAGAGAGAATTAGTTTCTCCTTTCGTGGCATTTCTTGAAGTGTGAAAACATTCTCTCCCATGAACATCTTAGAAAACGGGTGTATTCACTTTCTATTGCAATGTAACAAACTACCAATGGCTCTCTGGTAGCTTGTGTTTATTCCCCCATTTCTCCAAGGTGCCCCCTTCAATTGTCTATAATGCACCATCACTCTATTTCTAAGTGTCATGAGGAGAAGAGGGTATCAACTCAAATGCAGGAGAACTGGTAGCAACCCCACAAAATCTCTCACAAAGGCCTCCTTCTGTAGCTCTTTGCTACTGATGCCTGAGAAATAAACTTTGAACATTAATGTCAAGCTAGGATCATAATGCAATAAAAGAAACAGGCATGAAACCTTGGAAAAAATAACTTAGGCAGAAAACCTTATTATTTCATGATTAGGCACATTTGAATTATAGCCAGAAGTAAACAATTACAGGGAATATCAATGCTTTCTGATGATGGAGAGAAAAGAAATGTAATTTTGAATACCAAGCAGCTGTCATTTGGTGTAAAACAAAGACTAGCCTCCCAGGAACACCACCACCATGTGAGAGGAGAGTCAGTGACTGTGACCTGAAATTCCATCCAAAGAGGAATTAAAGAAATTATGATAGTAGAGTACTTAGTCCTTCCAGAAATACATAGAGAAATAGCTTTAAAAATTGAGTATGAACTATTACAAGGAGACTTAATGAAGCAATATAAATAAATGTCTAATGTATTATAGTAAGATATTGTCTCATTATTTTAAAATCTTCAAAATTCAATACTCAATTTTACCTCAGTAAAATAAGGCAAATTTGCACTTTTCACAAAGCAATAGTGAGGAGGAGGGTGATAATGGTTAAGGGATAATGATGATGATATAGGAATTGTAATGTTTAGCAATACTAGTCTGGGGAATAAACAATACCACTGTATGGTAACAACCCTGGAGTATATTTCTATCCAAAGCAGCAGGCACAAAAACCTCTGAGTGTTTCCTGGGCTTCTCAATCACCTGCAATATCCCACAAAATCAGGGGGTACTTATCACATGCAGAGGTTTGGTTTTGTGACTTCCACCACAACTATTCACTTAAGTATAACTTGCTACCACTGCTATGCTACCATCAAAGATGGAAGTTTGATTTCCCTGTCTCCTGATGCTGCCTGTCCAAAGAGATGTGCCTTGGCCAGACTGTTTGCTCCAGTTGCATCAGGATGACGCATGCTCACCAGAAGCCTGTAGTGTCTAGCACAGATGTGAAGGCTGGCCCAGAGGCCCAGCCTTCTCCGATCTTAGATGTGAATTATCTTTGGAGCCCTGCTCTGGGTACTTACTACCTTGGGTCTTTAGGTATATTTTAGGTATAAACCTCAATAGGAAGGGATGAGACTGTTTATCATCCTGCTTGCACATTCTCCTCTGCTCTTATGAAAATTCATGGATGAAATAGACAGAAGTGTCAAAGGCTCTGCCCAATTCACCAAGAGCAACATTCACATTCTCTATACGAATGGATGTGCCAGGAAGAACACAGCATGACTCTAGGGTTCCATCTTGTTATAGACATTGGAGCCTGAATCAAGAGCCTCTTACTGTCTAATGTGATTTCACAAGAGTAATATTAATAGCAGGTAAGATTACTGAGCACTTGCTATGAGCCAGGTACTGACCTAATGAGTTTACTTATTAAATCAAGGATGGGTAAAAATGTGGATATTACTCATCCAAGGGGCACAATTCCTATCCGTGAGCTTGTAAAACTCAAGAAACAAGTTGATGATGAATACATAATATTGTATTATGCTCCCATAATACAATAGTAAGACAGACCTAGGATACCAATAAAGAGATTCTAATTCCAAACAGATGAAAAATAGAAGGAAAAAAATGAAGTCATCAGTCCTGAGAAATTATGAAATTCAGCCAAGCAAACTTCATTTGGTTTCAAGGCCCAGGGAGAATCCTCTGTAGCTTCAGGTCCATCCTTTGGGACCAAAGGTATACACAGGAGTCTTTTCTTTTTCATGAAACATAGCATATGCTTGTAGCTGACTAGGTTTTGTTTGTTTGTTTTGTTTTTTATCATTTTTAAGAGCATTTTAAGGTTTATAGAAAAATTGAGAGGAAGATAGATAGATTTCCCTTATACTCCCTGTCCCAACACATGCACAGCCTCCCCCATTATCATTGTCCCCTACTAGAGTGGTACATCTGTTACAATCAGTGAACCTACACTGACACACCATAGTCACCGAAGTCCACAGTTCACAGTACAGTTCACTCTTGGTATTGTACATTCTATGGTTTGGACAAAGGCAGAGTGACATGTATCTATCATTATGGTATTATATAGAATATTTTCACTGCCCTAAAAAATCCTCTGTGCTCTGCCTGTTTACCTCACTGCATCTCCAAACCCCTGGCTACCACTGATCGTTCTATTGTTTCTAGTTTGTTTGTTTTTTCAAAATGTCATGTCGTTGGACTCCTACACTATGCCTTTTCAGATTGGTTTCTTTCACTTAATAATTTGCATTTAAGTTTCCTCCACGTCTTCTCATGGCTTGATAGCTCATTTCTTTTAGTACTGATTAATATTGCATTGTCTAGATGGACCACAATTTATTATATTTATCCATTTGCCTACTGAAAGATATATTGGTTGATTCCAAGTTTTGGTAATTACAAATAAAGCTGCTAGAACCAGCTAAAACATACAGGTTTTGTGTAGACCTAAGTTCTCAACTCTTTTGGGTAAATACCAAGGAGCACAATTGCTGGATCATGGGGTAAAAGTATGTTTAGTTTTGTAAAAAAAAAAAACAAAAAAAAAACTACTAAACTGTCTCCCACCAGCAATGGATGGAAATTCTTCTTGGTCCACATCCTCACCAGAGTTCTGGATTTGGGCCATTCTAATAGGTGTGTTCTGGTATCTCATTATTGTCATAACTTATCTCTCTTTAATGACATGTGGTGTGAAGCATCTTTTGTTATGCTTATTTACCTTCCATGTATCATCTTTACTAAGGTGTTAAGGCCTTTGGCTTACTTTTTAACTGAGTTTTTTTTTGTTTGTTTTCATATTGTTGAGTTTTAGGAGTTCTTGGAGTGTTTTGGATAACAGTCCTTTATCAATTGTGTCTTTTGCAAATTTTTTCACCCAGTCTGTGGCTTGTTTTCTCATTCTCCTGACATTATCTTTCCTAGAGAAATTTTTAATTGTGATGAAGTCTAGCTTATCAAGTATTTCCTTCATTGACTGTGCCTTTGGTGTTGTCACTAAGAAGTCATCCCGATATCCCAGGTAATCTATGTTTTCTCCTGTGTTATCCTCTAGGAATTTTATGGTATTGCATTTATACTTGGCAAATTGTCTAGATTCATTTTTTTTACAAGTGGATGTCCAGTTTTACAGCACTATCTGTGGAAAAGATTATTTTTGCTTCATTGTATTGTCTTCAATCTTTTGTTAAAGATGAGTTGATTATGTTTATATCTGGACTCTCTACTCTGTTCCATTGATCTAGTTTGTCTATTCTTTCTTCAATACCACACTGATGACTACAGTTGTATAGTTAGTCTTGAAGTTGAGTGGTCAGTCCTCCAACTGTGTTTTTCCCCTTTAGTACTATGTTTGCTGTTCTGGGTCTTCTATCTTTCAGTATTAACTTTGAAGTCAGTTTGTTAATACCCACAAAATAACTTTTTGGCACTTGGATTGGGATTGCATTGACTCTATAGGTCAAGTTGGGAAGAAATGATATCTTCACAATATTGAGTCTTCCAAAGCATGAGCATGGAATCCATCTACATTTATTTAGTTCTTTGATTTTTTTCACCAGAGTTTTGTAGTTTCCCTCATATAGATCTTGTGCATATTTTGTTAGATTTATACCTAAGTAGTTCATTTTGGAGGGTGCTAATTTAAATTGTACAGTACGTTTAATTTCAAATTAAATGCATTCATTTCTGATATATAAGAAAGCAATTGACTTTCATATACAAACACTTACTAGTTCCAGTTTTGTTTTGCTTTAGTTTTTTTATTCTTTTAGAATTTTTACACAATCATGTCATCTGCAAAAACAATACTATTTCTTTTTTCCCAACCTGTATACCTTCTATTTCCTTTACTTGTGTTAATGCGGTAGCTATGATGTTTGAAAAGGAGTGGTGAGAGGGGACATCCTTGTCCTGTACTTCATCTTAGTGGGAAAGATTTGAGTTTCTCACCATTAAGTATGTTAGCCATAAGTTTTTGGAGCTGTTCTTTATCAAGTTGAGGAAGTGCCCCTTTATTTATAGCTTACTGATAGTTGTTTTTTGTTTGTTTCTTTGTTTTATCATGAATAGGTGTTGTATTTTGTTAAATTATTTGTTCTCCATTAATTGATATAATCACATGATTTTTCTTTTTTAACCTCTTGATATGGTGGATTATATTGATTTTTAGATGCTGAACCAAACTTTCATACCTGTGAAAACTCTCAGTTGGTCATAGTGAGTAAGACTTTCTACACATTGCTGAATTTGATTCAGCTGATTCATTTTATCAGTTTATTTCTTGCTTATAGAATGCTGGAAGGCCAAGAACTTTTCTTCATTTCATACTCTGTCTCTTTCACTCAAAGCTAGGAGTGATACAAATTTCTTAAGAACTGTGTGGGTCTTCTCCATGGGCATTCACTTCATTTAACACAAGGCTGTGCACAGATCTTTCCTGGATAATCTCATCACTATTTCTGGCTTCTGTTGAGTGGCTGAGGGATCCATGAGTCACACACCTAACCTCTTCAAAGACCTTTCTATGTGACCGAATATTCTGACCTCTTGATCCTTCTGATTCACTAGCAAAAGTCCAGCCATATCTTTGACCTTCTCTCCAAAGCCCACTTTTCTGACATTCAATCTCCCAATTTAGCATCATTTGTAAGATGGCTAGGTTGGGAATTTTCATGACCATCAAGCCCTAGTTCCTTTCACCAGCAGAATCATTAACATCCATATCTCTACTCATATTCCATTCAAGGCAATCTAGACTTTTTCTATCATAATGTTCCTATCAAACTTCTTGTAGAGGCTGTCTATTGCCCAATTACAAAGTCATATCCACATTTTTAAGAATTTGTTATAGCAGCACTATACTTTCAGGCACCAAAACCTGTATTTATCTCCTATGGCTACTCTAAGAAATTAGCACAAAGTAGCTTAAAAACAACACAAATTTATTATCTTATAGTTTTAGCACCCAGAAGTCTGAAATGGGTTTTAATACACCAAAATCAAGGTGTCAGCAGGCTGTTTCCTGCTAACAGCTCTAGAAGAAAAATCCATTTTCTTGCCTTTTTCAGCTCCTAGAGTCTGTCTGCATCCCTTGGCTCATGGTTCCCTTCTGCCTTCAAACTAGCAATAGCCAATTAGATATTTCTCATACTGTAACTCGATTTTGACTCTTCTGCCTCCTCTTACCCATTTAAGGTTCCTTGTGATTACATTAGACTCATTCTGATAATCCAGGGGAATTTCCTATCTTAAGGTTATTTGATTAGCAACATTCATTCTATCTGGAATATTAATTCCTCTATGCCATATAACATAACATATTCACAGGTTCCAGGGATTAGGATGTGGGCATTTTGGGGGGATCATTATTCTTGTCACAACACTTAACACTCTCTCATTTCATCCTCATAACATCATCATCATCATCATTATTATTATTATTATTATTATTATCTTCACATTGATGATTTTTAAAAAACACTCAGAAAGATTGAGTTACATCTCCAAAGCTAATATGTGTGGAATTAACCCCAAAACTCTAATTCTATAATTATGTGTGGTAAATATTCCTCCCTTAGATAAAAATAAGGCCCATCTCAAGCACTATATTTCAGACTTTCCTAGAATACCTTCATTTGTTTGTCAGAGGGAGGCAGACAAATAACATAAGCAGTAATAAATATGATAATTCTTTTTTCTGACTCCGTATCGGCATACCTCTAAATATTTATTTTAGTTGTGGACATTACCAATGCTTCTGCTGGTGTTTGGGTCTATGAGGAGATGTAAGAATTTGTATATCTACCTTAAGTTGCTATTTCAAGTTACTGGTTCTCATAGGACCAAGTGGCACAATGAGGAGATGAGATGGCCCACAGCTGCTGGAAGATTCTATCCTCAGTGAATGATGAAATGAATGGACAACTGGAACGCTCAAATAAGAAGACAAAAACAAACTGGTCAAAAACAAATTGACTAAAGCAACTATTTGGTTGAAAGTGAACCTTCTGAATCACTGTTTTTCTGGCATTTTGGGTACACTGTGGTGGGGAAAGTTCTGAAAATTTTTTATTTGAGAAATTTAACAGTTTCCCTTAATTTCTTTTTGGTAATAAAAAATTTTATTACTATATTGTGTCTCTTTTGAACCATTTGTAATTTTAAAAATGTATGTATGTGTGTGTGTGTGTGTGTGTGTGTGTGTGTGTGTGTATATATATATATATATATATATATATATATATTAAGCAAACTCAATGCTCATCACCAGTAAAATCATCATGCCCATTAATATCACTTATTAAGTGCCAAGAAATTATAAAATATAAACTGATGATGGAAAAGAATAATTTTCAACCAGTTTTTACATTTTATAAACACTGACAATTAAAACAGGTAAAATTGCTTGAAAAATAGAAATTTTAAAGAAAAATTCAAATGGAAAATTTTATAAATTTTCAATATTTTAAATACCTGTTTCTTGTCATTTTGTTATAATCATAGGAAATCAGAAATACACATAAAAGATATATTTCTGTATTTCAGTATCTATATCAGAAAAAAATAAAAAGTACAGTAGAGTAGAAAAACATACATCCATACTTCTATTCTCAGAGATGACTAGTTTATTAATTCCTAATAAATCTTTTCTGAATTATTTTCTAAATTATATCTTATATTTATTATACTTGTATTACATGTTATTTTCAGTAGAATCATACTGTAAAAACTACTTTGTGACTAGCTTTTTAAGTCTAATAACACATCATGAATATTTTATGTCAAGATACACATTTCTGAAACACACCATTTTTTTTATTGTTAAACTTATTGGGATGACACAGGTTGGCAAATGCACATAGGTTCCAGGTGTATAATTCTACAGTGCATCATCTATGTGGTGCATTACATGTTCATCACTCATAGTCAGTTCTCTTTCCATCACTATGTACTTGACTCCCCCTCCCTTCTCTCCCACTCCCTACCCACTTGCCCTCAGGTAACCACTAAACTACTGTGTCCATGAGCTTTTGTTTCTTTGTTGCTTTCAGTTTTATATTCCACATATGAGAGAAGTCCTATGATTTTCTCTGTCTGGCTTATTTCACTTAGGGTGATGATCTCAAGCTCCATCCATTTTGTTGCAAATGGCAGTATTTAATCTTTTCTTATAGCTGAGTAATCTTCCATTGTGTATAGGTACCACAGCTTCTATATCCAGTCATCTGTCGCAGGGCACTTTTGTCATTTCCATGTCTTGGCCACCGTGAATAGTGCTGCAATGAACATTGGGGTACACAAGTCTTGGCAGAAAGGTTTTCAAATTTGGGGGGGTAGATCCCCAGAAGAGAAATTGCCAGGTCATATGGTAACTCTACTCCCAGTTTTCCTTTTTTTTTTTTCTACTCCCAGTTTTCTGAGAAACCACCACACCATCTTCCATAGTGGTTACACCAATTGGTATTCCCACCAGCAATGTGCAAGGCTTCCTTTTTCTCCACAGCCTCTCCAGCACCTGTTAATCTTTGTCTTGTTGATAACAGCCATTCTAACAGGTGTGAGGTGGTATCTCATTGTGGTTTTGATTTGTATTTCCCTACTGGCTAATGAGGTTGAGCATTTTTTCATATGCCTGTTGGCCATTTGAATGTCTTCAGGGGTGAAGTGTCTGTTCAGGTCCTCTGCCCACTTTTTAATTGCATTGTTTTTTTCTTTGTTGTTGAGTCATACAAGCTCTTTATATATTGTAGATAGTAGACCCTTATCAGAGGCATTGTTTGTGAATATCTTACCCCATTTGTTGACAGTCTCTGTTCTGTTGGTGGTTTTGTTTGTTTGTTTGTTTGTTTGTTGCTGTGAAGAAGCTTTTTAGTTTGATATAGTCCCATTCATTTATTTTTGCTTTTACTTCCCTTGCCTTTGAGGTCAGGTTCATGAAGTCCTCCTTGAGTTCGAGGTCTATAAGTTCAGTACCAGTATTTTCTTCTATAGTTTTTTGTTTCAGGTCTTATGTGAAGGCCTTTAATCCATTTGAAATTAATTTTAGTACATGGTGACAGTTCAGAGCTCAGATTTATTCTTTTGCATAAGGTTTTCCAATTTTTCTAGCACCATCTACTGAAGAGGCTTTCTTTTCCCCATTCTATATTTTTCACTCTTTTATCAAAGCCTATTTGTCCACATATTTGTAGATTTCTTTCTGGGTTTCATTGGTCTGTATGTCTGCTTTTCAGCCAATACCAAACTGTTTTGATTATTAATAGTTAGTAGTATAAATTGAAATCAGAGAATGTGATACCTCCAGCCTTATCCTTTTCTACGTGGTATTGCTTTGGTGATTTGAGGTCTTTTTGTGGTTCCATACAAATGTGATAATTATTTTATCTATTTTGTGAAAGTATGTTTGTGGGATTTTGATGGGAATTGCATTAAATCTATATATTCCTTTGGGTAATATGATTATTTTAACAAGGTTAAGTCTTCCTATCCATGAACATAAAATATCTTCCCATTTCTTTGTGTCCTGTTCAATTTCTTTTAATGGTGTCTTGTAGGGAGCACATGAGCCAGAATGCCAGGTCCTTTGAGAAAACAGGTTTTAGCAAGGCTACTTGTGTGCTTGGAGTCCACAGTTCAAGGATTTTGCAAGGCAGCCCAGAGCTGGGTAAACAAGGACAATACTCGGGATGTGGTTTCTGGCTTGGGTGGAAAAATATGACATTGGGAGCAAGGTTGTTTAGTCTCTGGAAATGATTCGAGACATAACTTATGGCTTGCCTGCCTTGAAGAGAATAATAATAATATAATCAGTAATACCTTAGCAACATGTACCAAACTATTTGATTAAATGCAGTTATCCATAACTACATGTCCTAGTTAAGATGTACTTTCCAGTCTCGCTTTACTGATTTACCCCTATGATCTCACTTGCTTTGCCCACCCTATAAAATAAACTCACTGCTCTCCATCAGAGTGCAGAGAACCACCCGGTCCCAGCTTTTCTGCCTATGTCTGTGTCTGTGTGTTTATTTCTTCATTCCCCATCGCCTCCCCTCTGGTTTACCTGTTCTCCCCACGTAGGTCACAGCAGTGTCTTAAACTTTTCAGTGTATAAGTCTGTCATGTTCTTTGTTGAGTTAATTCCCAGGTATTTTCTTCTTTTTGTTGCAATCACAAAAGGTACTGATTCTTTCATTTCTTTTTCTGAAGATTCGTTGCTTGCATGTAGATATGCAGTGGATTTTTGTACATTGATTTTGTATCCTGCAACTTTACTGTATTCACTTATTGTTTCTAATAGTTTTCTGGTGGACTCTTTGGCATTCTCTATATAAAGGATCATGTCATCTGCAAATAGTCACAGTTTGATGAACTCTCTTCCAATTTGGATAACTTTTATTCCTTTCTCTTGCCTGATTGTTCTGACTAGAACTTCCAATACTATATTGAATAGCAGTGGTGACAGAGGGCATTCGTGTCTTGTTCTTGATTTTAGGGGAATGGGCTTCAGCTTTTCCCCATTTATTATGATATTAACTGAAGTTTTTGTTGTATATACCTTTTATTATGTTCAGGTATTTTCCTTCTATACCCATTTTTTTTAGTGTTTTGATCATAAATTGATGTTGTATCTTATCAAATGCATTTACCGCATCAATCGATATGATCATACGGTCTTTATCTTTTATTCTGTTTATGTGGTGTATCATATAGATAGATTTGCATATGTTGAACCATCCTTGTGCTCCTGAGATGAGTCTCAATTGATCTTGGTGTGTAATCTTTTTGATGCACTGTTCCATTCGATTTGCTAATGTTTTGTGTAGGATTTTTGCATCTGTGTTCATCAGAGGTATTGGTCTATAGTGTGTGTGTGTGTGTGTGTGTGTGTGTGTGTGTGTGTGTTGTCTTTATCAGACTTTGGTGTTAGGGTAATGTTGACCTTATTGAGTGAGTTTGGAAGTATTTTTTGGAAGAGTCTGAGGATAGGTGTTAATTCTTCTTTGAATGTTTGGTAAAACTCATCAGTGAAAGTATCTGGTCTAAGACTTTGCATTTAGGGTGGATGTGAATGATTGTTTCAATTTCTTTACTGTTGATTGGTTCTATTTAGATTATCTAGTTCTTCTTGATTCAGTCTAGGTAGACTATATGTTTCTAGAAACTTGTCCGTTTCTTCTAGGTTGTTCAATTTCATGGCATAAAGCCCTTCATAATATTTTCTTATGATCCTTTGTATTTCTGTAGTATCAATCATAATTTCTTCCTATTCATTTCTAGTTTTAGTCACTTGTGTCCTTTCTTTGCATCCTTTGGTTAGCCTAGCCAGGGATATGTCAATTTTATTGATTTTTTTCAAAGAGCAAGCTTTTTGTTGCATTAATTTCTTCTATTGTGTTTCTGTTCTCAATTTCACTTATCCCTGCTCTAATTTGTATTATTTCTTTCCTTCTCCTGATTTTGGGTTTTTCTGGGTTTTTTTCTAGTTCTTTCAGATGAGATGTTAAGATGTTTACATATGATTTTTCTTGTTTCTTAAGATAAGTCTGTAGTGATATAAATTTCCCTCTTATTACTGCTTTTGCTGCATCCCAATAATTTTGATACATTGTATTTTCATTGTCATTAGTTTCTATGTATTTTTTAGTCTCTTCTTTTATTTGTTCCTTGATCCAGTCATTTTTTAATAAGATGTTGTTTAATCTTTATGTATATATGGTTTTTTTCTGCTTTCTTTTTGCCGTTGATCTCCAATTTCAAACTTTTGTGGTCTGAGAATACACTTGGTATGATTTCAATCTTCTTGTATTTGCTGAGACTAATTTGGTTTTTCAGCATATAGTCTATCCTTGAAAATGTTCCATGTGCACTAGAAAAGAAGGTATAGTCTTTTCATGTTGAAAGAAGTGTCCTATAAATATCAATTATGTTCAATTGCTATAATATATCATTTAAAGCTGATATTTCTTTATTCATTTTCTGTTTGGATGATCTGTCCATGGCTGTTAAGGGGGTGTTGAGGTTCCCTACTATAATTGTGTTTTTGTCAGTTTCTCCTTTCAGATCTGTTAATAGGTGCTTTGTATATTTTGGTGCTTCCTGATTGGGGCATGTATATTAATGAGTGTCATGTTTTGTTGTTGTATTGTCTCTTTTATCACTATGAAATTGTCTCTTGTTACCTTTTTTATCCTGAAGTCTGTCTTGTCAGGCAACTCCTGCTTTTCTCCGGAGGCCACTTTGTTGGAGTATATTTTCCATCCTTTCACTCTGAGTTTGTATTTATCTTTATAGCTGAGGTGTGTCTCTTAGAGACAGCATATAGATAGGTTTTGTTTTTCAATCCAATTGACTACTCTATGCCTTTTTGTTGGTGAATTCAGTCCATTTACATTTAGGGTGATGATTTATATATGAGGATTTCCTATGGCCATTACTTCCTCCCTTTTTTATATTTCTTTTTTGTTGTCCCAATTCTTTCCCACTTATTTTGATATTTTTATTTCAAGTCAAATAACCTCCCTCAGTATTTCATGAAATGCCAGCCTAATGCTGGAGAATTCCCTCAGCTTCTATATGTCTGAGAAAGTCTTTATTCCTCCTTCATATCTGAAGGATAATTTTGCTGGATAACTTATTCTTGGCTGGAAGTTTCTCTCTTTTAATATTTTGAAGATTTTATTCCACTCCCTCCTGGTTTTTAGAGTTTCTGCTGAGAAGCCTGATGATAGCCTGATGAGCTTTCCTTTAACAGTTACAGTTTTTTTCCTCTGGCTGCCTTGAGAATTGTCTCATTGTCTTCAATTTTGACATCTTCAGTATAATGTGGCTTGGAGAATCTGCTGGGATCCAGGTATCTATGGAACCTATTTCTTCTTGAATTGGGGCTCCAGATCTTTCCATAGGTTTGGAAAATTCTTGACTACTATTTGTTTGAGTATGCTCTCTGTAGAATATTTTTTATGCACCTTCTTCTAATCCTATTATTCTAATATTGTTTTTTCTAATGGAGTCAGATAGTTCTTGTAGAGTTCTTTCAGTTCTTTTGACACTGAAGTCTCTATATTCTTCTTTCTGTATTGTTTTTCCATGTTCCAATCTTCAAAATCACTAATTCTTTCCTCCATCTTGTTGGCCCTGTTTCCAGTGATAGTTCATTTCTCAGTTCTTTTGTTGCATTGTTTAAATCTAGAATTTGCATCTGATTCTTTTTAATATTTTCAATTTCTTTGTTAAAATGTTCCTTTTTTTTCATAAATTTCCTTTCTGAGACCATTCATCTGAGTCAGGGTGCTCTGCCAATATTGTTTCTGTTCTCTGAGTTTTGGAATTGCAACCTTGTATGCTGTTTCACTTAGATCATGCATTTCCAGATCTATAAGATCTTTTTCTGGAAATTGTTCATTTTCTTTCTGAGAGGCTTTGAATCCCAAAGTACTCTTTGTATTTGATGTGTTATTTTTCTAGGCATGGGGGCTTTTCCCATGACAGATATAGAAAAGTCTTTTTCATTTCTCTTCCCAGTTGGTAGTGTCTTCCAATATTTTTCTCTTGATTCCAACTGGCTGCAGAGCAGACACTAGGTAGCATGGGGTGGGGGGATGAGCTTTGGGAGAGAGTTTGGGGAAGCAGCCAGTCTCAGAGTCTCAGGTTTCTGCTTTATTTTTGTGGCAGTGTGGTTGCTTTGTTTCCTGAATTAACTCCCCTGGTTGCTGCTTCCATGGCAACCTTAGTCTGTTCATCAGGAAGGTGGGGGAAATGGAGTGGAGGGAGTGGCCTGTACAGGGTAAGTGGGGAGCGAGCTGTAAATACGTTGGTAGGGAGCCAAATGTTCACTGCTCAGCCTTTCTCCCTTCTTCTGTGCCTGTGTTTCACCCAAGACCATGTTTCAGCGTTTCAGCATTTCCTCAGCTGCCATCTCTCGGTTTCAAACTCACCCAGAGCTCACCCAGGCAGTATGAAGCAGCTGGGGGTCCTATTCTTGCCTAGGGTGGTTCAGATGCTTTGTTCTGCTTCTGACCCACCCAAGGCACAGTGCTCGGGCTGGGACTCTAATACACTGCTGTTCAGTCCAACTTGCCCATGGTCTCACAGGGTTTCAGCTACTCTGACCCCTGCTCTTGTTGCCACTTGGCCCCCACCCCACCCATCAGGATCATGTTGCTCCTTGGCCAGTGTCCCCTGGTTCCCTCCTAGTCCTTCAGTAAGCCCTGGTCAGGTCACGATGCACAGTCACACATGTCTGCTCCACTCTGCTCCCTCCTTCCTCTTACATTCATCCCCTTTTTCTGACTTTCAGGTGTTTTCTTGCAATGCGTGGATCTCTCAGCTGAGACTGTGCCACTTAGGGATTCCCATGTTGGATCCTGGTTGTTCAATTGTATTTTCCAGGAGAGGTTTCAGGGATCCCCTCTCTGGTGCCATCTTGCCAGTCTCTACATCTACAATCTCTTTGAAACATACTTTTAAGTGGCTGCATTTAAAAGTATTCCATTATGTAAACATGCCATAAATTTATTTAATCAGTTCCCCATTGTGCATTTAGGTTGTTTCCAACTTTTAGGAAATAATACAGAGTAGGCATAATTACTGAGAAATGAGTTCATAAAATATGAAAGCAATTTAAAAATCTAAAAATATTATAAAATTACCTCAAAAACCACAAAGTGTCACAAAACCTCAACTATAACAAAGAACTGAAGGGGAAAAATCAATATACAACTTAAAGTATTTATTTTTTACCTAACCTGTTCTTTTTGCCAATTGTTACCTGGATTATTTTCCCCAAGTAAATTGCTTTAATTCAATAATTTAAACCAAACCTGTTTCAGTGAGGAAGCTCTTTGGTTATTCATTCTGTTACATGGTTTTTCATCAAAGTTAAAGTTACTACTGAGAAATGTGCCTCTGATGAGAAGGGAAAAAACTTACTGCTAACTTGACAGAAAGTGAAAGAGCTAAATGTGATGGAATTGGGAAGCAGTAAAAAGAATACAAGTGATTAGTTAGAAAAATCAAATATCATTATTGTTCTGAATATGCCAAATCATATTAATCTGAAATACAAAAATAGTGCTGGCAGTCACACCTTGGGTTTACATAGTATCTTCAAGTGAGACATTTCCAACCAAGATTGGTTGTGAATGTTGGCAGAGATATAATAATATTGCCCTAATCCAACTTAGGAATTGATCTACTGAGCTATTTGTTCTGAAATGTTAAGAAGACCATATACTCTCCCTGTGAAAAGACTCTGTACTGTGGAGTTACAGAATGCAGGAAGCATTGACTGTTATTGTGGATTACAATTATTTCTAAATTGTTAACTGGCTGTCTTTCTTGTTGTGACATTACTTTGGTTAAAATGTGTCCAATGAGCTGTTACCCCCATTAAGCTTTATTGGAAACATCAAAAGAAAAAAAAAAACATCAATACTTTACCAAGATGTGACATTAAATTTTCAAAAACTTTTTGAAAAGCAAATCATTTAGGCAGCATTTAAGATCTTGCTCCCTGGTATGCAAGTTTGTCATCAGCTTGGCTCAAATAAACTCACACAAAGAAACAAACAAACAAAGAGAGAGGGAGGAAGAGAATGGAGAAGTAAATTATTTCCTATAAATATAAATGATAAAATTCTTCCAAAATGATAAATACACTGTTTCTCTCTGTATTATTTTAAATAGCAATTTAATTTAATCCAATTTTTTTCCAGTAGAATTTAACTTGGTCTGGCCAAAGTTTCATTGGTTAATTCAAAAGAAATAACTGACACTTTTATTCTTGTATATAAGCCTTATATTTTTAATTCATCATTCATAGGAAAGTGTCATATGCTAAGCCCTAGGGAATAATGAGTGGGGAAAACAACTTCAGTGCCTGGCACATAACGGATTCTCAGTAAGTTGTGAATAAATAGAAGTTAAGGAGAAAAGAGGGAGAAGAGAAGAAAGAAAGACAAGGTTTCTTCCCTTAACATCTTCTAGAACTTTGTGTGCTGTTATAGAAAAGCCCCAGGGAGGCAAGACACATAGGTTCCTATAGTCTGCTACTAACCACCCAGGATCTGGGAAAGCTATTCCTCTTCCCTAGGCCTTAATTTTCTGAAATGCAGGATTCGTGCTCTATTTCAGTTTAAAGTTCTAGAATGCTATAAATAACACTTTGTCCACAAAAGTAGTCATTTATTTTTCCTAATTGCCTTTTGTGCACAGTCACCCTGTGGCAGAAGCTCACCTCACCTTTCTCTCCCATTATGCTCTTCACTAAAAAGCAGCAGACCTAAGGATAATCAACTTCTCCTTCCAGCCCTAACCCTGTATCCTAAGGATAAATATTACTTTTTCCTTTTGGCCACTTCTGGCTTTTCTCTTTTTTCTTTAATGGAACAAAGAGTAGCTAGTTCAACTTGGCTCAGAGAAATCACAGCATGCACACAACTTGATATCAAAGAAGCCAACCATAAATGCAAGCTCTTCATGTAAAGATGAGTATTCTAAGAGCTCAGTTGGGTTGGACCCCCAATAACTTCTTCCAGGGGCCCCCTTAAAATCTTGAATAAAAAGGAACCCTCACACACTGTTTGTGGGAGTGAAAATTGGTACAACTATTGTGGAAGACAGAGTGGAGGTTCCTCAGAAAATTGGGAATGGAGTTGCCATTTGACCCAGCAATTCCCCTTCTGGGGCTCTACCCAAAAATCTTGAAAACCTTTGTCCGCAAAGACTTATGTACCCCAGTGTTCATTGCAGCACTGTTCACAGTGGCCAAAACATGGAAACAACCAAAGTGCCCTGTGACAGATGACCGGATAAAGAAGCTGTGGTACATATACACAATGGAATATTACTCAGCTGTAAGAAAAGATAAAATATTGCCATTTGCAACAAAATGGATGGGTCTGGAGACCATCATGCTTAGTGAAATAAGCCAGACAGGAAAAGAACAAGAACTATATGACTTCATTCATATGTGGAATATAAAATTGAAAGTAACAGAGAAAAAAATGAACAAACAAACAAATAACCCATGGACACAATCTATAGTTTAATGTTTATTTAGGGACAAGTGGGGAGAGAATGGGGGAAGTAGGAGGGGGTGGGAGAGGAGGGAGGGAGACCTAAATATAAGGTGATGGAAAGAGAACTCACACTAGGTGGTGAATTTGTTATACAACAAGTTGACAATGCACTGTAGACTTGTACACCTGGAATCTATGTAATTATTGCTAACAAATGTCACATCAATAAGTCTATCAATAAAAAAAGGAGGGAAATCATTCAATAACACAGAATGTAATCAGAGCTTCTAAGAGCAAAAAATATCTCATCTCATTTAAATATTTTAACTTTAGCATGGATGTCATATCAGATTTGACTGCAAATTTTTAAAATTGATTAGAATTTTAAATCCATTTTGATCATGTAATGTTAAGTACATACATTTCAAAACTTTCTGTTATTTTTTCATTACATTATATATAGGTGAAAATTGCTTTAATAAAAATAATTCTCTTGTAAAAAAAAAATCTTAAATGAGTCTAGGAAAATGAGTTTGGATCTTAGGATACAGGAGAAGGAAATAAATTGTCTTAGTCTATCTTGCTGTGGCAACAGCATTGAGACTGCTAATGCTGCTTTCCTGTATTGGTTTAGCTGCTGCCTTCTGGGCTCCCATTAAAAACTTTTTGTATGACAATTACTAGTTTTTGATTTTTCAAAATGTCATGGAGCCTATTTAGCCAATAGATCTCTCATGCAAGACTACGACTTCTCTTTTAAATATTGCATCAATAAGTGTCAAACTATGTGAGTTAGTGGCTTGGCAACAAAGTGGCTTTTCCTCTTGGCTCTTTGTATCCTTCTCTTATTATTACAGAAAAGCCAAAGCAATACTTCACAATGGACACTTATGTCATGTCCTAGGGGTCTAAATAATACTCTTTTTTTTTTCCATTGTCAAGCAATGTGTACACTATGCTGCAGAGGCATTTCGGAGGCGTGCCTCCCTGGTCATGCCCATCCAGGACATGGCTCACCCCATTGTGCTCATCAGCTAAGATTCTAAGGCTAGTTTATCACTGAGGAGAGTGGCTGAAGGGAGTCCAGGACAATGCATCCAAGACCTAGATCTGATCTAGCTCTGTTACAGTCCAGCTGTGTAACCTGGGGAAAGTCAGTTAATGTCTCTGAATTCTTCTCTAGTGTAAGAGTTAGAAAGATTATCTCTAAACTCTGAAATTCTGGAATCATCATATTCTTTACTCCAAAGTATTTTAGAGAGAAAATAAAGTGGCTACAGTAAGAAACCTGTATCATAAACTCTGGTCAATAAATAGACTGACCAGATGTTCCATTTTAAACAACAGTACAGAAACAGGACAGAAAACAACAGTACTATCCTGTTTCAAACAGTACATATGGTCAGCCTACTGACACCTTGATTTAACCCAGTGAGAGACTAGGCTGACCATATGTACCATTTGAAATAGGACAGTACCATTGTTTACTGTCCCATTTAAAGCAGAACCTCTGGTCAGCCTATCAATAAAAGATATAATGATTCATATAATACATGAGAACATTGATCGGTATTGGAATATATGGTGCTTGCTTTCTAAAATTAGGCTGGTGATGTAACAAAAGTCTCAGTTCTTTGGAGCAGAAATCCTTAACTCATATCCTATCTATCATTTATAATGGCCTTAGGTGAATCACTTAAATTACCCAACTGCAACTTCCTCACTTGTAAGACAAGTGTACATACATGTGTGTCTTGGCTGTGTAATTGTGAATAGGGTTATGGGTCAATTTTGAGAAAAATTTGCCATATCACTCTGTCTCATTGGCCATGTCATGGTACTGTGATTATGTGAATCTGAGTCTTTGCTACCATGACTAAGAGTTTCTTCATGGGAATGTCTATGGTACTCTGCATGTCCTTATTTCCTTGGGTATGAGAGCGGGTTTAGCTGTGTGACTAAGAGCTGCTAAGCTTGTCTATGATTTCCACTCTAACTGCCTTACAGAACTGCTGTGAGGATAAAAAAAAATGATGAGTATAAACAATTTGCCTCATTTATATGGCATCTTATAACTTTTAAAGGACTTGCCTACATGACACCTATTTTTGGCATCCTAACAGCTGAATGTTGTGTTTTATTATTTTTATTATTATCATTGTATAAATAAGGAGATTTAGACCTTAACTGATTGATGTGAATTAACTCAGATAGTCAAAGGGAGAGCTATATTGAACCTAGATCTTTATCATGCTTAGTATTTCATTTACTTATTTTTTTTTCCATTTTACCCAGCTTCTTGTGAAAAAGTTACAAGGTCTATTTTAAAGCACATTACAAATATAAGACATTGTTGGGATAATGTAAGCAGCATGGCAGTATGAGAGGAACTCCAAGTCTCTCCCCTTGAAGTTACAAGAAGTTGGACAGCTGTAATTCAACAAAGGATTCCCTGCTCAACACACAAACACATCTGAAGGATCCAAACATTGAGAAATTTGAAGGTGGGCATATCAGAGTGAACAGAGGAGACTGGAATGGGGGAAAGATGGAGAGGGGACCCCAGGCACAGTCCTGTACTCACTGTAGCTTCAGCAGGCATAATAGCAGTAAAAAGTGTGGGTGCAAAGGGAGAGGCAGAGATAGCAATCAGTCCTATATGGCCAGCACACATTGAGGGTGAGCCCAGGATCAGCAGCAGAGAAGCTATGGCACATTATGTTGAAGATGTCAAATATCAAAGACAAAGAAAACATTCTCAAGGCAACCAGGGAAAAGAAGCTCATAATCTATAAAGGAAAGCCCATCAGGTTGTCACTCAGTAGAAACTCTTCCAGTCAGGAGGGAGTGGAATCAAATATTCAAAATGAAAGAGAGAAATTACCAGCTAAGAATAATTTATCCAGCAAATTTATCCATTAGCTATGAAAAAGGAGTTGAGTATCTGGCCATGTAATATGAAAAACAGAGGCATTTATGGCTGGATTTCTTCTGGACAGCCATTGTACAGAAGCTAAGGGAATCCTCCAGCACAAGACTGGCATTTCAGGAAATACTGAAGCAGGCTATTTGACCTGAAAACAAAAAGTCAAAATAAATAGAGATGAAATGAAACAAAATCATAAAAGGGGATGAAGTAAAGGTTTAAATTTCTAAGAGAGAATGAAGATAAGAAGCATACTTAAGAAAAGCAGCCACTGTATATATGAAAATTTCTTTTAACTAAACTTCATGGTAACCATGCAAAAAAAAAAAAAATCAGAACTGAGACACATAACGAAATGAATTAGGACATGGAGGAAAAAATCTTAGCACATCATCAAACTCAAATAACTGAAAGAAAGAAAAAATCAAGAAGCAATTGAAACACTGAGGTACCAAAAATAAAAGGTAAAATGGCTATAGGAAATCCTCATATATCAATTATCACCCTAAATGTAAATGGACTGAATTCAACAAAACCAGATACAGAGTAGCAAATTGGATTAAAAAACAAAACCCAAACTCATGCTGCCTCCAAGACACACACTTCAGCCACATTGACTCAAAGTAAAGAGGTAGAAAACAATACTCCAAGCAAATGGCACCCAGAGAAAAGCAAGTATAGCCATACTTATATCTGATGAAACACACTTCAGGATAAAAAGGTAATGGGAGATAAAGAAGGACATTTCATAATAATAAAGGGGACAATACAACAAGAAGACATGACATTCACTAATACATATGCCCCAAACCAGGAAGCACCAAAATTTACAACAACAAAAAACAAACAAAACAAAATACTAACAGAATTAGAGAGAAACTGACAAAAAGTTATAGTGGAAGACCTAAACATCACATTGACAGCCATGAACAGATCATCCAAACAGAAAATAAGCAGGAAAATATTAGCTTTAAATGATACATTACAGCAATTGTGTTGCAGGAAACTAGACCTGGCAGAGAGAAAGAATCACCTAAACACCAAAAATAAAAGAGGAAGGAATTCTTTATTCAGCCATCAGATCCACGGCAGACAAAAATTCTAAAATGGCCAAGCTCTCTGATTCCCTCTGTTCCTGTCCTTTTATAGGCCTTACAGCCTTAAAGGAACAACCATGTTGCCTTTTGAGTGGTGGGCCTAATGCATTGGCAGATTGTTACAGATGAAATAAATCAGCAGAATCATTACTAGTTCCAGGCAGTGGGAGTAGAGTTATTATAGGAAAATGAGTTAGCGGAATCATCAGTTGAATCAGATAACTCTTTCTGATGGGGCTGCCTCCTTCAATTGGACATATTTGACGTATACAGGATACTTCACTCTACAATACAACACTATACATTATTTTCTAGTGCATATGTAACATTTTCAAAGATAGATTATATGCTGGAATACAAAATTAGCTTCAGCAAATTTAAGATTTAAATCATATCAAGTGCATTCTCTAACCACAAAACTTTGAAATTGGAGATCAACTGCAAAGAAAAGGCACAAAAAACCCACATATACATGGAGATTAAACAACATTATTTAAAAAATGACTGGATCAAAGAAGAAACAAAAGAGATTAAGAAATACATAGAAATGAACGACAATGAAAACAATGTATCAAAATTATTGGGATGCAGCAAAAGCAGTAATAAGACAGAAATTTATATCATTATAGGTCAATCCCAAGAAACAAGAAAATTTTGAAACAGAAAACCTCATACTACATCTTAAAGAACTATAAAAAGAAGAACAAATAAAACCCAAATTCAGCAGAAGAAAGGAAATAACAAACATTGGAGTAAAAACAAATGAATTAGAGAACAAAAAAATAGAAAAGTTAATGCAACAAAGACTGGGTTCTTCAAAAAAAATCAATAAAATTAATAAACCCCTGGCTAAACTTATCAAGGGAAAAAGGACAGATACAATAACCAAAATAAAAAATTAAAAAGAAGAAATATGACTGATACCACAGAAATACAAAGGATCATATGAGAATACTATGAAAGGCTACATGCCATCAAATTTAACAACATAGAAGAAATGGACAAGTTTCTAGAAATATATAGTCTACCTAGACTGAACCAGGAAGAATTGTATAATCTAAATAGACAAATCAACAGTAAGGAAATTGAAATAATCATTGAAAACCTCCCCAAAAGCAAAAGTCCCAGACCAGACGGCCTCACAGACAAGTTTTACCAACCATTCAAAGAAGAATTAACACCTATCCTCCTCAAACTCTTCCAGAACTTTGAAGATGAGGTAGTACTTCCCAACTCATTCTATGAGGCCAACATACCCTAACACCAAAGCCTGATAAAGATTACACACACACAAAAAGAGAACTATAGACCAATATCTCTGATGAACACAGATACAAAAATTTTAAACAAAATAATAGCAATTATTAAATAAAAGGCTTATACATCATGATCAAGTGGGATTTATCCCAGAGGACGAGGATGGTTCAACGTATGCAAATCAATCAAGGTGCTACACTATATAAACAACACACCAAAAAACACATATGATTATATCAATTGATGCAGAAAAAACATTTGACCAGATAAAACATCCACTTATGATCAAAACACTTAATAAAATGGGTACAGAAGGAAAGTACTTCAACATAATAAAGTCTGTGTATGACAAACCCTCTGCTAATATCATACTAAACAAGGAAAAAAATGAAACCTTTTCTTCTAAAATTAGGAACAAGACAGGGATATCTCCTGTCACAATCTCTATTCAACATAGTACTAGAAGCTCTAGCCAGAGCAATCAGGCAAGAGAGAGAAATAAAAAGCATCCAAATTGGGAGTGAAGAAGTTAAACTGTCACTTTTGCAGATGACATGATCCTTTATATGGAAAATCCTAAAGAGTCCACCAGTAAACTATTAGAAACAATAAACAAATACAGTAAAGTTGCAGGATATTAAATCAATGTAGAAAAATCCATTGCATTTCTACATAGTAAAAATGAAACTTCAGGAAAAAAATGAAAAAAAACCAATACCTTTTGCAATTGCAACAAAATGAATAAAATACCTAGGAATAAACTTAACAGTGAATGTGAAGAACTTATACTTTAATACACTATTAAAAGAAATTGAAGAAGACATAAAGAAATGAAAAGATATTCTGTATTCATGAAACGGGACAATTAACATAGTTAAAATGGCCATATTACCCAAAGCAATATGCACATTTAAAGCAATTCCCATTTCTTTCAAGATTTGTATGGAATCACAAAAGACCCCAAATAGCCAAAGCAATCCTACTAAAAAAGTAAAAAATTAGGCTGGAAGCATCACACTTTCCAACTTCAATGTATACTACAAAGTATTAATAACTGAAACAGCATGGTACTGGCAGAAAAACAAGACACACAGACCAAGGAAACAGAATTGAAAACCCAGAAATAAACCCACATATATATGGACAAATAATTTTTGACAAAGGAGCAGAAAATATATGAGTGCTGCCTGAAAAAATCCAGCATTGTCACTGTAACATTGTCATATTATTAATATATGGCTGGATACTTTCCAGACAGCCCTTGTGCAATGGGGTAAAGAAAGCCTCTTCAGTAAATGGTGCTGGGAAAATTAGAGAACCACATGCAAAGAATGAATCTGGACTGCAATCTGTCACCATATACCAAAATTAACTCAAAATGGATCAAAGACCTCCCCACGAGACCAAAAATAATAAAATGCATAGAAGAAAATGTTGTACTAAACTTATGGCCCTTGGGTTCAGGGAGGACTTTATGAATTTGACCTCAAAGTCAGGGAAGTAAAAGCAAAAATAAGTGAATGGGGTTATATCAAACCAAAAGGCTCCTGCACAGCAAAAGAAACTAAGAAAATAAAGAGACAACCAACCAAATGGGAGAAAATATTCTCAAACAATGCCTTCAATAAAGGGCCAATATCTAAAATATATAAAGAACTTGTACAACTCAACAACAACAAAAAAAAACACAACCCAATTACAAAATAGGCAGAGTACCTGAACAGATACTTCTCCCAAGAAGACAGAGAAATGGCCAACACATATATAAAAAGAATGCTCAACTTCACCAGCTATCAGGGAAATGCAAATCAAAACCACTCACACCTGTTAGTTATGGTTATCATCAATGAGATAGTAATAACATGTGTTGGAGAGGATGTGGAGAAAAAGGAACCCTCATGCATTGCTGGTGGGAATGTAAATTGGTACAACCACTATGGAAGACAGTATGAAGGTTCCTTAAAAATTAAGAATAGAGTTGTCATATGACTCAGTAAACCCTCTTCTGGGTATCTATCCAAAAAATTTGACAACTTTAGTCCACAAAGCCATATGTACCCCAATGTTCATCACAGCACTGTTCATGGTGGCTAAGTCATGGAAACAACCAAAGTGCCCTATGATAGATGACTGTGATACATATATACAATGGTATATTACTCAGCCATAAGAAAAGATAAAATACTGCAATTTGTGACAACATATGTGGACCTTGAGATCACCATGCCAAATGAGAGAAGCCAGACAGAAAAAAATCAAGAACCATATGACTTCACTAATACGTGGTATATAAAACTTAGAGCAACAAAGAAACAAAACTCATGGACACAGTCAATAGTTTAGTGGTTACCAGAGAGTAAGGGGGTGGGGGGATGGAGGAGGAGGAAGAGGGTGTCAAATATATGGTGATGGGAGGAAAATTGACTCTGAGTGGTGAGCACACAACGCAACACATAGACAATGTATTGTAGAATCATACATCTGAAACCTAGGTAATTTTACTAATTAATGTCATCCCAATAAAAAAAATTCTGTATCAAAACTCCAATGACATTTTTCACAGAAATAGAACAAACAATCCCACAAATCATATAGAACCACAAAAGATCCAAAATAGCCAAAGCAATCTTGAGAAAGAACAAGCTGGGGCCATCACACTCCTTAATTTCAAACCATTACTGGCATCAAAACAGACACATAGATCAATGGGACAAAATAGAGAACCTGTAAATATAATCAATTAATTTATGATGAAGGAGCCAAGACTATACAATAGGGAAAGGACAGTCGCTTTAATAAATGGTGTCAGGGTAACTGAACCACAATTCTACACCATACACAAATTAACTCTAAATGGATTAAAGACTTGAATGTAAGACTTAACCATAAAAATCTTAGGAGAAAAAATAAGCAGGAAGTTCCTTAACATTGATCTTAGTGATAATTTTTGGATTTGACACCAAAAACAAAGGCAAAAAAGCAAAAATAAACAAATGGAACTACATCAAACTAAAAAGTTTCTGCGCAACAAGGGAACCATCAACAAAACAAAAAGGCATCTTACTGAATGGGAGAAAATATTGATAAGTCATATATCTGCTAATGGGTTAATATCCAAAATATACAGAAAAAATTTATACAACTCAGTAGCAAAAACATAAACAAAAACAATCCAATTAAAAATGAACAAAGGATATTAATACATACCACATTTTCTTATCTCTTCATCTGTCAATGTCCTTTTGTTTCCATATTTTGTTGATTGTAGATGATGCTACAATGAACATGGAAGTGCATGTAGATAGATGATAGATAGATAGATAGATAGATAGATAGATAAAATGTGTATATTCTTTGAGTCTGGAATTTCCCTTCTGGGAATTATCAGACAATTGCAAGAATATTTGTACTAGAAGTGTTGATTATTGCATGCCTTGACCATATGCTTTTCAGCAGTCTAACTTTTTATACCAAATAAAACTGATCTTATCCTGCCAGAGTTGAATGTACTAATAAGGCATTTCAAGAGAGTAATTAATAGGCTCTGGATGGAGGTCTCCTTGGACAAGCATCAAATGATGAGTAGGGACAACAGAAAATCAAGGGCCTAGAACTGTTGGTTACTGAAACAGGAGCCAGCAGGATTGATTAAGTGTTGCCATGATGCATTAATAAGGATAGGGAAAGCCATCACATAACAGAAATGAGAATTATGAAGAAGATAATTCATAAAAAGAAGAGAATAAAATAGATGCCCAGAGAAAAGCAGCTATTCTAGGGATACCTTAGACTGCAATGGCTTTCTACGTTCAGTTCTAGCCCACAAACTCATATATCATTTTACTAGAACATCTTTTTATTGAGGATCCTCAAGCAAAATTCTTTTTCTTAAAAGCAAAAAGGTACTCACTAAAATAATACAAAAACAAAATAATGTCTAAGGATGTAAAATTGTGATGTTAAGCCATGTTAATTAAACTACAGTTCATGATAAGTTTTTGTCTGCTCTGTGTGATATGTGGTCTGTCCCCTGCGGGCAATTTAATTTTGAAGAAAAGTAGTAGAAAGCATTTTAGATTATAAAATCAAGCTATGTTTTCTGATTTAATCCCATCAGCAATATACAGCATTTTGAGCCCACAAAATGGCTTAATAAAAATTTTTAAACATTTTCATTTCTTTCTTGACATTTACATATGCAATATATGATAGACACAGATGGATATAAAGAGGTGTATACCAAATAGTGACTGTGGCCATCTCTGAATGGTGATATTATTGATATGGCGGGGGGGCTCTCTGGATTCTAGTCTTCCAACAGTAAAATGATCATTTTTAGAAATAAATACTTTAATGTAAAATTGTAAATATTGGTGCCATTGGATATCACCCCCATATATTTTTTCCATGAGAAGAACCAGCTCCCTGGGAACAGTTTGAAGATGCTGATTCATGGTCAAATGTTTCACACTTACTCTCTTAAATAAGTGCTCCTAGCTAGAAATACAACGTAAGGGTCAGCCCTATAGTTGGACATTGGGAAGATGTTGACAGCGTTTACTAAGCTGACTGAGCCATTTCAGAACCATGGTTAGATCTCCTGGTTGTTCTATCACCAAGTGCACTGCTTGCTCATGGGGTTTAGGAGCAAATGCTAAAGACTATTATTGGCAAAATGAGTTGTTTGATGTATTATTCAACATTAAACATTGTTTTAATGAGTGAAAATTATTAGCTGAGTTTGTTTATTTTTGTGATAATGTTTTGAATTAAAATTCTCTAATAAACTTATCATTAAGGTTTTATAAGATGGTTGTTCAATGTTTATTTGAACAGATTTAGTTTATTATTACAGACTACTCATTTAGTAATGGCTTTAAAATAGATTCTATTTGTAATCTGAAGTAAATAGGATTTTAATAATCAAGAAATTGTTACTTTTATGCCATGTTAATCATTAAATTGAGCCAGGAAATAATAGAGTTGAATCAGATGAAAATATTAAAACTTTAGGAAAAAGCTGGATAAAACCATTTGATTATTGAGGTTTACCTATGAATTAACTAATTATGAAAAGATAATAAATGAATTAATTATTCCCCATCTGTTAGAAAGTCAGTTAAATGCTGTTTAGTTTTTATAAGCACATTACTCCATTCTTCGTATTATCTTTACTGCACATTGATACTAAAGGGTGAACTACAACTATCTAAAGACAAGAAATAGAGTAAATCGTATTTAATGTCCATGATGTAGCTACACTATAAATTTCACCCACTATATTTTATTTACTCAACAGTGATTCAGTGAGATAAAGCAGTGGATTCCCTGAATCCTCAGGCACACAGTCTTTCACTCTCGGCATTCCTGACATTTAGGATTTCTCTCTACACCTACCTTGCATTGTTGCTATGATATATTTATATGACTACTTCTTCACAAAATGATGAGTATTTTAAGGTCAGGGACAATATTTTTTTCATTGTAAAGTAACAAGACAAAAAATACTATTTAAAGACCAAGCTGACTCTACCAACTTCTACCCATTAGGAAACACATCATAGTTCTAGTAGATGAGAAGGATTTGTGATGTGTTCTTTTCATTTCCCACAGGATTTGTAGAAGAGAGAAAAGAAAAGACTGAATTTGCAAGACCCCTTCCAATTCCTTTGTGCTATTACATGGTAGAAACTAGAGTACAAATCCCATTGTTTAGCAGAACACCTTTAGTAGGCCTACACAAATTCAAAGGTGTACTCAGAGCAGAGGGTTGGAAAATAAGTTACTCTACATATGGCAGTGAGAAAAATTGAGTTTCCCTGGGGTGTTTAAGAGGTGGGGAAGTGTCTCACTAAACTGAAAAATCCAAGATTCTGGAGAATGACTCTCAAACTATTTGTGGTAGAGGACCAACTTTTTAGTTTTATGTCATTTAGAGTTATTTTTTTTCCTCTTGGTGGAGGGTGGGGTGTGGGGGAGAAGTAATCTTCAATCATCACTGATCAATTGTTTGTATGTACTTACTCTCTCTTTCAGTACTTACTTCATGGTAGACTGATAACAGGCCACACTGTGAGTAACTGGTCTGGAGGAGTGGGGACACTGAAAAACTCTCAGAAACAAGAATGTCTAATATTCAATTTTAAGTTTTTATTGCTGATATATATGAACCCTTACATCACCAATTTTTTTAAATTGTGTACAACACAAAAATGCTTTCTAAAAATGAATTTTGTTCTCATTATAGTTGGAGATTGAGGAATTTTGGAAAACAAAGCAGGGAGACAATTCTATGTTTTAGTCACATAGAGCAGGGATAACAGCAGGCAATGGATGGTAATACACAAAAGTTTGATGAGATCAAGAAATTGAATCAAAAGACCTTGAAGGTGTAATCCCTGTGTACCACTAACTCGCCGAAAAGACTACTAAAAGACTTAAAGATTAAGCAAAGCTAAGCTTATTACCTATTGGAATAAAGATTATTACCTTGACAGAATCTTAGTAGCATTTTGAAAGAGCTAGTACAAAGAAAAGATATTTATAAGATTCTGTTTAAGATGGGTCCTTCAATGGTGGGAGCAGAATTAGGTAGAGTTTGTGATATAATAATTTAGAATTGGCAGGCACAGTGAGAACACGATTTTAAAGGAAGTCTTAAATAATAAACAATCTTTTAATAAACCCAGTGGAATAATCTATTATTCTTCAAAGGAGTCTATTTACCTTAATGAAGGCTACTTGGATAGGCTACTATTGAAATAAGTGGATTTCAAAAAGTTCATGAGACAAAATTCTTCTGGGTAAGAATTTCCTGGAAAAAATAGTCAGATTAATGCAGAGTGAATAGTAAAGTCATACTAATGTAGACAGTAAGATACAGGTTTCAGTTCTGTTAGCAGCAAACTCTGCAGAAGACATTAGATTTCTCAGAGGTTTTAGAATAGGAAATCTTTTGTCATGTGACACCTAGGTTATAGTTGTTATTCCTAGTTTCTAGCAGTGACAGACACATAGTAACAACTTGACAAATACTTCTGAAAAAAGAATAAATGAGAAAATAAATGAGTAAGTGAATAAACACAACATGCTAAGACTGTTTAATTCAAAGCCTGCAAGCTCCAGTTTTTTTAATGTTTAGTACCATAATAATTTTTTATTTCAGTGTAATCTATTTCATTAAAGAAAAAAGCAAAAGCAACCACACTAAGCTTCAAACACAAGCATGTGAGCATGTCTAATGAATGACCCTAGACCACTGGAATGTTAAACAAATCACCTTGAACTGCTCGGAAATCTGGTCTGCCAGCATGAGTCATGTGAATCCTAAAAGTGACCATTCATAAAGAAGTGGTGTCTCTGCCGCGAAAGACAATGAGAGCTTTGAACTAAAAATTCAGCCAGGTATATTTTATGTGATTCCATCTTTTGTTACCTTTAATTTCTGCTTATTGAGACTCACTGACCTTGTAGCTGACTGATGGGGCTTTCCCTTGCCAGGGAAGCAATAGACTCAGCCTTGCTTTGGATCTGAATTTGGTGGTCATTTTCTTTTAGTATTTAACAATATTAATAGAATCAGAATCTGGAGCTATAATGGCAAAAACAGGCAACTCCACTGTCAATAAGACCCCAAAATTATAAGTATTATTTTCTCCAAAACTATAGTTCCAAACTATTAAATTAAAAACCTTCTACAACTATGTACAATTAAAACTTGTAATAGTGTAATTTTAAAATGCACTAATTAAAAATTGGCATATGTGTCGTCTCTAAATGCTCATGTATTTTAAAAAGATATTAAAACTTTCTATGGACAATGACATGACCTAATTGAAACCAGAATTACCCACAGAAAAATACCCTGGGACATTTGGTCATGAATCCCAAAGTATCTCTACCCACACTGCTTCAGTTGTGTACTTTGCTTTCTAATACTGTTTGAAATTCCATTAGATATGTGTTTTAAACCAACAGCTTTTCTTTTATGTAAACTTCTCTAGGAAATACAGAGCATTATTCATTTATATGTACTCATTTATTTATTATGAATTTGGTCAAATAAGGGCATATGATTTCAGCACTTACTAGATATCAGGGGAAGGTATGCATCTGAGTCAGTATCTCAAAGAGCAGCTTAGGACAGCAAGAAAGTGCTGTAAGCCAGTAAGCACTGGGAAAGTAAAGACCAAAGAGAAATATGAATATTCTATTCTGTACATTCAGGGAACATTCTCCCAAACCAAATTACAAAGGGAGGTTTAGATCTCACTCTATGAGTTTGGATCTACCTGTGATATTTTTAAAAACTCTTGGTCACTGAAATGCTATGGTGTCTGAGCAGAAAGTGAGAGCTATCTCACTCAGCTATATAGTTTTAGAGTGTTTTAGTTTTGTTTGTCTCTCCAGCTGAGCTTGGGCTTCCAGCCAGAGAGTCTGCGTTTAAAATGTTCTATTGGAGTATTCAGTTCATTTATTTTTCATTAAAATGTTATTAAGATTATAAAAGTGGTATGAAGAATAAAAGCAGACAGTAAAGATTACATAGCTGATGTGATGACATTCAATATTCACCTACCCAGCTAAGCTGGTTAACTCAGAGTGAACACAAAAAATAACTATGGTTTCCAACTTATTTCTTTTTGGTTCCCACCAGTTATTCCTGGGCACCCCTCTCATTCTATTGTGATCCAAGAGTAAATGCTTCTTTCTGGCCTGTTAGACTGCTCCCAATTGAGTCCTGCAAATATGTCCTGTCTCACCAGCCCATCAATGTGGAAAAAATGGAAGGAAAGGGAGTGGAGCATCTGTTACCTGTTGTCATCCCAGATAAGAAAAACCAGTTTCATGATCAATAGAGCCCGTGGAAAAATGTAATAAGGACACCTCGCCACGATGAAAGAACTCAGTGTACGTTAAGACATCTCCAACAGTTAGTTCCAGGACATAAAGAAAAGGTGATCATATGCAGAAGGGCCATAGCACGACAGTTACCTGTTTCTGACATGACTCCTACCTTTGGGTAGGCATTAGAGATGCTGAGAAGAGTAGGCCTACCAAGAACCCATAATTTATCAGAGAAATAAATTATAGCTAAAGAGCATTTTTTAAATTCATAATCATACCTTTCAACAATACTTTGAGGTTTAAAGCAATAGTTAACAAAGCAGACAGAGGTTTAGGAAGGTGAAGTGACCCACTCCAGGCCATTACGGAGGTATAGGTAGTAGAGTGAGCATGAGAACCAGCCTCTAAGTCCTACAATATTTCCACTACACTAAGCAGGGAATTCTGGGTGGGTGAGTGTGTAGTGTGTGTGTGTGTGTGTGTGTGTGTGAGAGAGAGAGAGAGAGAGAGAGAGAGAGAGAGAGAGAGAGAGAAAGAGTGAGAAACTGGTCAGGACAATACTGTATAGGATGTACAAACCCAATACCTTCTTACTTTTTTTTTTTTGCAATGCATAGTTGTATTAGTATGCATTTTTAGTATGTATCAGCTATGCATTTTTAGAAATAGAGCCCTTTACCCACCTTGGAATGCTGGATCAGTTAATCTGACCATCAATAGGTTATGTCAGATTACTTTTAGAGACTTCTTAAAATCAAACAACAATGTTTGTATAACTATTTCTCTTAAAGAAAATAAATCCAAAAGAAAAAAATATAGACTTTTCCCCCCTTAAATGTCACTTAGGTAAAAAGCAGCTGATCTGAAAAATGACAAATATTTCAAAACTTTGATTATAAATGTAAGATTCTATGATGGCTTCGGAAAACAATGGAAGTAACTAGAAAGAAATATTTAAGGCAAGCTTGTCCAACCGAGGCCTGTGGGAGCATGCGGACCAAGTCAGCTTTGAATATGGCCCAACACAACTTCCTTAAAGCATTACAAAAATTATGCACAGACCTTTTCTTAGCTCATCAGCTTTCGTTAGTGTATTTTATGTGTGGCCCAAGACACTTCTTCTTCCAATATGGCCCAAGAAAGCCAAAAGGCTGATACCCCTGATTTAAGGCAATCCTTTCCAAAGAAGAAAAAAAAATAGTAAAGTTAACTTTAGTTTTCTTAGCAGAAGAAATCCTACACTATATCAATGGTTTGCCTCAAAACAGAATCTGCATTTTTTATTAATTTTAAAGCACAGAGCTAGATATATTTTCATAAGGCCTGGGTCCAGTATCCAAGTGCAGGCTGTGAGACCTGTGTCCACTAAGGTCCACTAGGGTCTCCACAGGACTTATCAGCAATGTCACTGGAGAATAGTCTGGCTGTGTAACCTCCAAATCTAATTCTCTGACCCTCTCCATTTCTCTGAGCTCCCTAAGGTTTTTTAATTCATGCCTTTTCTGTTTAAACTGCTGAGGCTGACCTTTATTTTTTGAACACCCTCATATAGAGACACACACAAAGTGCATCCTCTACGTAATGGCCAAAGTGTGACTTTTACACAAACATCAACACTTTTTTGATAAAACTCTCCAATGGACTTCACATTGCCAGCACACTACAGCCTAAACTCCTGACCTCCACTACAGCTCATATCCCAGATAGTCTGCCCCGATTGTCCTCTTCTTCCCTTGCTGTCAATCACTCCACTCCAGCCACACTGGCCTCTTCCTGTCTCTTAGACACACCAGCTCCTTTCTGTCTGAGGGCCTTTGCAATTGCTATAACTTCTGCTTCAAACACTCTTTCTCTGGAACTTTACATTTCTGCCTCCCTTTTACTATTGAGATGTCAATAAAATAATTACTATCTCACTTTCTTGACTACCTCATGCCCTCTCTATTATATTTTCTCATTTCTCTTCTACTTATTTAGTTCATACATGTCCAGGAAATTATTTTATTGATCTATTCCCTTAAATGCATGTTGTCTATTTCCTCATATGTGAATATAAATAGTAGATATTCCATAAATATTGACTAAATGAAACTTTCAAAATATCTTTGAATATTTTTATGAAGTTTTAATTTTAAAAGATATTATTTATTTTCTAAAAGATAGCACCAAATTCTTATTTGAGATAACTTGGAAGATACAAAAGTTTACAAAGGAAAAAACAAAAATCACCTTTATTTCCACACCCAGGGATACGTACTATCATTAATAACAATTTGATCTATTTTCTTCATATGCTTTTTCTATAGAACACACAGAAACCCATCTTACATAATTGAGATTATGTAAATACATGTTTCATATTGTACTAGTTTCCTAGATAACTGCTATTACAAATTACTACAAACTGAGAGGCTTAAAATAACAAGGAAAGCCACTTACATAATAGGATAAAGTATATCTAATAAGGGGTTAATATCCAAAACATAGAAGAAATTCTTACAACTTAATAGCAAAAAAGAAAACAAAAACATGGTTCCCTGGTGGTCTAGTGGCTAGGTTTTGGCGTTCTCACTGCCAAAGCCTGCGTTTGCTTCCCTGTCATGGAACCAACCCCCCAAAAATAATAATAATAATAAAATAAATAAATAAAAACAAAAACCACTCAATTAAAAAGTGAACAAAGGACTTGAATAAAAATTTTTCCAAAGAAGACATGCAAATGGCCAATTAAAAAATATCCATCACTAATCATCAGGGAACTGAAAACAAAACCATAATGAGGCATCACTTCATGAACCTGTTAAAATGGCTATTTCCAAAAAGATAAGAGATTAAGTGCTGGTGAAGATGTGGAAAAATTGGAATCTTTGTGCTATGTCAGTGGCAATGTAAAATGGTGCAACCACTATGGAAAACAGTAGGAAGTTTCCACAAAAAATTAAAGGTAGGACTAGCATATGATTCAGCACTCCCACTTCTGGGTATACAAAAGAATTGAAATCTGGATTTTGAAAAGATATTTGCACTTCTATATTGATTGCATCATTATTTATAATAGCCAAGAGGTGGAAATAATTTAACTGTCTATCAAAGGATGAATGGCTAAAGAAAACTGGGTAATTCATACAATAGAATATTATCCAGCATAAAAAAGAAGAAAATCTTGTCCTGTGTTACAACATGAATCTTAAGGACATTATACTAAGTGAAATAAGCCAGTCACAGGATAAATACTGCATGATCCCACTAATTGAGGTATCTGAACTATTCAGATTTATAGAAATGCAAAGTAGAGTGGTAGTGGCCAGGGGATGGGATGGGAAGAGATGAAAAGAAGAAGTCTCTGTTCAGCAGGTGTAGAGTTCCAGTCATGCAAGATAAAAAAGTCATAGAGATCTGCTATCAATCATCGTGATTAAAATTATTATATTGTACTATATATACATTTAAAAATGTTAAGAAAATAAATTTTATGTTATGTATTTTTTACCATCCCTTAAAAAAATTAAACTGAGACATATTCTTTCAGCGTTCAAGGCAGTACAAGTCCAAAATCAAGGTGTCAGCAGGGTCATGCTCTTTTTGAAAGCTCTATTGCAAAATCCTTTCTTGCCTCCTTCTAGCTTCTGGTGGTTCTGGCAATATTTGGCCTTGCTTGGCTTGTTGATTCATCACCCCCATCTCTGCTTCTGTCATCACATGACTTTCTTTCCCATGTGTCTGTGTCTCTGTGTATACACATGGCCTTTTATAAAGGCCAGTCATTGGACTTAGTGCCTACCTTAATTTAGTATGACCTCATCTTAATTAATTATATCTGCAAAGACCCTATTTCCAGATGAGTTCACATTTCTAGAAATCTCAGTTCCTTCCAGAGTGCACCTCAACTTCTCTCAAGTTGTATTCTAAGACCCATGGTCAAAGCCATCCTTCAGCTCTGAAATGATTCTGACCCACACAGTCCTCCTGCCTCTGATTCTCTGGGTGAGGCGCTTCTATTCTAGCTCAAAGGACTCACATGTTTTTTGCCATCACATGGGGGCTACACTAACCTTACAGATTTCTCCTTCATCACTATTAGAGATTTCTCTGATCTTAGGCCAGGGAAGTTTAACTCTAGCCCTCAAACCATTTTATAAATTAATTTTTTATTTATTTAAGGCATACTCACCACATAGATTCTAAAAACTGGTTCCACCTTTCAGAGAGCTTCAGCATGTTGCTCTAGGACAGCACTGGGATCTGTTTCCTTCTGGGACCTCCTTGTGTGGATCTTCTCTAACTAGCCTATCACAGATTGGCTTAAATACTCTCTCAAAAGTTTCTGCACTTGATCTTAGCCAAAAGGCCGAGAAGCGATTCAAAAGTGGCAGAAGAACTAAACAGACACTTCTCCCATGAGGAAATACAAATGGCCAACAGACATATGAAAAAATGCTCATCCTCATTAGCTATCAGGGAAATGCAAATCAAAACCACAATGAGATACCACCTCACACCTGTGAGAATGGCTATTATCAACAAGACAAGGAATAACAAGTGCTGGAGAGGATGTGGAGAA
>PVJL010011666.1:0-41388 GCA_004026885.1 Lyroderma lyra
TTCACCACCTAATGTGACTTCTCTTTCCATCACCTTATATTTAGCTTCCCCCCCTCCTCTCCCACCCCCTCCCCTTTCTCCCCACCCTAACCCACTCATCCCCAAATAAACATTAAACTATTGATTGTGTCCATGGGTTATTTGTTTGTTCATTTCTTTTTTTCTTTGCTTTCAGTTTTATATTCCGCATATGAGTGAAGTCATACAATTCCTTGTTTTTTCTGTCTGACTTATTTCACTAAGCATGATGATCTCCAGGTCCATCCATTTTGTTGCAAATAGCAATATTTCATCTTTTCTTGAGGCCTTCTTTTCTGAAGCCCTGCAACACTGAGTGTTTCTGCTGTTAGTTTCAGGTGCCTAGGGTGGAGACACTAAACCGACAGCTTGTACTTTCCATGTGCCCAAGAATGACACTGCCCAACAGCCTGACATATCTCATCTTCCTATTATGGAACCTGGACCTGTTGCCCATAGACTGGGGGTTTCTGGACCATGACAGAGCTGCCTCTAATGACTTTTTCCCACCTCTGACATCCTGTCTTGTGTGCACTTCTTTTCTGACCCCCAGCTGAACTCTTAATGTGTGTGTGTGTGTGTGTGTGTGTGTGTGTGTGTGTGTGTGTGTGTATCCATGCATGTTTATCCTAGTGTATTTGGGGATGTACAGAGAAAAGGGTTTTATATGAGAGAGTGTCCAAAGACCTCAGAGATTCTTATTTTCAGAGTACATTTCATGGCTGAGTTGATCTAGGGCCCAGAGACAGTTTTAAAACATAAACATTGAAGTACACACTTAGAACATAGCAGGTACTGTGGTTAGTCAGCCTGTATAAAATGAAATTATGGTATTGCTCTGCCATAGAGCTGTTAGAAGAAGTACCAATTCATCAGCTAGTATAAAGTCTTGCTCGTAGTAATTCTTTTTTATTTTTTGTTTTTGTTTTTGTTTGTTTTTTTCAAATTCATTTTTGTTGTTAGACTTATTGGGGTGAGATCTGTTCACAAGGATTACATAGGTTTCAGACATACAATTCTACAGTACATTGTCTACTGGTTGTATAATAATTTCACCACCTAATGTGACTTATTTTTCCATCACCTTATATTTAGCTAAATATAAAGTAATTTTATGATTAATGCTACCTGACATAATTTTTTCTTTTTAGTAAGATGCTAAATAGGACAACAGTCCCAGAAATCAGGAGTGTTCTCAAAGGCTCAATGTGTGTGAGGGTTTCATAACCAGGCAGAAAAGTTTATAGAAATGAAGGAAAATGTCCTCATGATTTGAAATAAAACTGTGTGCTTGCTGATAATGGTGGAATCTGGCTCTTCGATGTGACACATAAAATGGGATATGTGCACCTGTAAATGCTATCAGCTGTGTAAGAAAAACTGAAATGGATTTCTGAGGGCACAGATGCCATCACACTTCTCAGCATCATGTCAGTTCCCAGCACAGTGCTACACACTCCAAACATTGCCACAACTTAGTCAAAAAATTAGTTTTGCAAAGACCTGCACTAAAACAGACTTTCTGGCACTTGACAGCTAGAATAACACACTTATGTGAATCAGTAAGTACAAGGTATCCCTCCTTTCTACAATCCTGTCTTCAATCCAGAAAGATTCAGGTATGGAGTGGGTGCTGGCCACATGTCTGATCTCTCTTTTATTCTTTGCTCATTTTACCTTGGGAATATTTCAATCTTGTCAAAACTATGCATGAATGAGTTATGCATTTGCATTTTATACATGAAGTACTTGACAAGTTATGGTAAAAACACAAATTAGAGTTGTATTTTTGAAATATCAGTACATTTTGTGCCATTAACACTGATGCATGGAAGAGCTGTTTGAATGCCTTTTAATTTGTAATCACATAGAGAAGTGTGATTTGTAGTTTTAATATACAAATTTTCAATGTATTTATTCTTATGTAGTTGCTTCTTTTCCATAATAGGAAGTTTTTCTTTTAAAGACATTTTGGTTGATATATAAGTTCCTTTTGTAAATCTTGTCTGGCTTCATCTTTTTGTACAGTCATAACTGACTGCTGTCTTAGAGATTGAAAATATTATGTGAGTTGGAGGTGGAAGAGAGACATTGAGGCAGGAGAGAGAACTTATGCTACTTGGAGAGCAAATTTCATATCTCAGTTTCTCAGGAGTGTTCACCAAAGTGACCTGGGTCATTAGTATTAATATTCAGATCCTTGTGCTTATTTCCATCTTTTCTGGTGTTAACCCAGACAGCATCTTCCTTCAAGAAGACAAACACATGAACACCTACTCAAGTTCATGAGGAATTTTGTTTTCAGAAAAATCAGTGAGCATTATGTTTTTGTTTTGTTTTTGTTTTTTTGCTGCGAAAGAAAAGATAAATGTGCATACTTTCTGTTCAATAAGAGAAGTAAAATAAGTCTAAGATTAGAGTAGGTGATCTTCATTTTTCTTTGCCTGGTCTAAAGTTCATGGAAGACAAAACACCTTGTTTATTAGCAAAAAGCTGAAGGCTAGGGAGAGGTTAAATTTCACAAAACTTTCCTTAGAATTTTGAGGTGCAGATTGAGAAAGGTGTACATATTTTGTTAAATAGAGATTCATCACTGGCCCTCCAGGAACACCTGGTCTGAAGGAGTGTACAAACTGTCAATCAGACCTCAGAACTAGGCATGGAAGACTGTCAGCCATGTCAGAAGAGGCTGTACATGTGCGCTGTTTAGATTGGTTCTGCAGAGGAAGAAATCTTTAACCAAGCAGGATACAAAGGTAAGAATGAGCAGAGAGTGGCCTGACTCAACAAGTACAAAAAGCTTGCTGTGACTAGCATGCTGGGTATGGAGTATCACTAAAGTGTCAGAACTCAGGAGGCCACAGAGAGCCAGGATTGAAACTTGGCCTTCATGCTGAAGCTGCAGGGGGTGTTAGTGGGATAGAGCTTCCATAGAAATGCACCACCAACCACGGCCTCAAACATCAGTGACATATTGCCACAATCTGGAGGTCAGATGTTCATGGTGAAAGTTTAAAATGCATGGGTTTTCTTTGAGGTAGGAGATTTCCTGGGCATGTGAAAGCCTGGGGCATCTATTTTCTCATTTAAGGTAAAAAAAAAATTACTGCATTATTTTAAGGACAAATGAGAAATTGCACGTAAATTAGGTGTATGTTTGGCAAAATGTGAAGTCATTACTGAGTTCCATCAGTGACGGGATTATCAAGAATGCTCACTCACGTCCTGCAACTTTAATACCTGGAAGGGCCCAGAAGTTTCATCTCAAGACCCCTGACAAGAAGACTCTGATAACTTTGCTCTCCTGGGTCACAGCTCATGATGCTCCTGAGAGACCCTGTGGACTCGGTTAACACATAAATGGAAAAAAATTCTGCATATGGAAAAATAAAGTCACTTATGTTTCCACGAACATTTACCTGGCCTTTTCTCAAAGTTTATTTTATTTATCCTATTTACTTTTTATCATTGACTGAGAAAACTCACTCAAAACATATGTATACTTGAAGCATTTCTTAGCTTGCTAGGCAGACCCAACGGGACAGGCTTTACTTCTTAAAATTTATTATCACAACTTTTATAGAAGTCCAAGCATGTTAAAGAAAGTCCACTGTGGAAGTTTCTGACAGTTGGACTCAATGGGTAGTTATATCCAGAAGTTTAGGAAATGAACATTATAAATATGAGTCATTCATACTGTATCATAAACTCCTACTATTGTCTGCCACAAAATAGGGACTTATTGAGTGTTAGTCAAATTAAGGGCTTAAACTTCTGCCAGGGTGTCTGTCTGTGTGTTTATGTGTTTGTGTGTGTGTTTGTGTGTGTGTGTGTGTGTGTGTGTGTGTGTGTGTGTGTGTGAGTTTTAGAGAGGATAAGAGTCACTTGTAGTGACAGGGTTTAAGTAAAAACAAACACCATTAAATGAAACTGGAGGTTGAAGACAGCCTGGGAGCAAAGGTCTCAAAATAGGTAGAAACATCATTACCATAAACTGAGGCCCTGTTTTGAGCCAGACACTTTTCTTACTGCAGAACATGAGTGAATATGCTCACAGACCTGCAAGTACTGTCACCTCCATATTCTCCAAAAACAATGATCTGGGAGAGGCCCTTGACATAAGAGATACTAACGGTGGCTGGCTGCCAGAGTAGGAATCCCAGAGATGTCATGCCACAGCAGTGTGTTTTCTGTAACAGGTTTCCTGTCCTGACCCACCTCCATCAACAGATAGAACCATCTCTCACCTGTGTTCAGTGTCTTACTTTCTGTCCCTGAAACTTTGAAGTGTGTCCATCTATGAATATCACTCATTGAGAGAGAAGATCCTACTTCCACATATTTCCCAAGCATCCAGAAGATTCAGGTTAGTGACCTCAGGCAGTCCCCAGGGGGAGGTAGTTTGTGGAAAGTCCACAGACCACTAGGATGCTGTCATTACCATAGACCAAACATGCTTTATTGCCATACCCACATGATCACACATGGCTTTTTGTGTTTGGATCAGCATCTGGTTGGCGGTGGTGCCCATTGCAGGACATAAATTTTCCTTTTTGCTCTCACTAAACCACAATTTTCACTGCTTTTCACATCCAGAAGTTGTAGGTACTTCACTCCTCAGCACTAGAAACTTGAGCTGGAAGCCTAATGTGGACCTAGGACAATGTGTTTCCCAGGAGAGACCTCCACAGCCAAAATATCCCTCCCAAGACTCAGGAGCCACCAAAACGGCCTCCGAATTTTATTTTGTTCTCTTTTCTTTAGTATCCATCATACTTTTAACTATTTTCTTGTTACTAATTTTAAAACTTTCTCTATAGATGTACTGATGAGATACAATAAGTTTTATCTATTTTTAGATGCTTCAAGTCTAAGTACCACACCACACATATACCAGGCTGATCAAAATGGCAAAGACAGAGGTGAAGGCAGACCTCTGTTATTTCTGCTGCAGGTCTCACAGAACACATGGTGTTTTGCTCTGGAGGCGATCCCTTATCTAATCCTAAACAGGTCTTAAATCAAATACTGTAAGTAAAAAATATTTAGACTCTAGCACAAATAAACTTTCAGTTTTATCAAACACCATTTCCCTACTTCTGGTAAAGATGATACAAATGTTTTTTCTTCATTCCATTCAAATAGAGTATTGTTTTGGTAGGTTCTGCAAACTTGACTTATCCTTGTATTCCTAGAAGAAGTCTTACCCATTCACAATGCAACCTTTTGAATGGGCCTATGGGTTACATTTGCTAATATAAATTAGATATAATAATTTTTGAAGTTTATTTTCATTGTTAGACTTATTGGGGTGACATCTGTTAGCAAGGATTACATAGTTTTCAGGCATACAATTCTACAGTGCATTGTCAACTTGTTGTATAATAAGTTCACAACATAATGTAAATTCTCTTTCCATCATCATATATTTAGCTCCCCCTCTCTCCTTTCCTACCCCTTCCCCCTTGTTCCTTCCCCTCCCTATTCACCCCAAAATAAACATTAAACTATTGATTGTGTCTCTGGGTTATTTGTTTGTTTGTTCATTTCATTTTTCTTTGTTGCTTTCAGGTTTATATTCCGCTTATGAGTGAAGTCATACAGTTTTCTATTTTTTCTGTCTGGGTTATTTCACTAAGGAGATGATCTCCAGGTCCATACATTTTGTTGCAAATTGCAGTATTTCATCTTTTCTTATAGCTGAGTAATATTCCATTGTGAATATGTATCACAGTTTCTTTATCCAGTCACCTGTCACAGGGCACTTTAGTTGTTATCATGTTTTGACCACTGTGAATAGCGCTGAAATGAACATTGGGGTACATAAGTCTTGGCAGACAAAAGTTTTCAAGTATTTATGATAGGGCCTCAGAAGGGGCATAGCTGGGTCATATGGTAATTCCATTCCCAATTTTCTGAGGAAGATATAATAATTTTAAGTGCATTTTGCTCATAGCTTTTCTGTTGCCTCCTGGTTGGGTTTAAGATTGATATTTTGCCAGCTTTACAAAATAATTTAAATTTTTTTTCTTTTTATTCTGCCTCCTTCTTCTGATCAGAAACTTTCAGTATTGGTCAAATATCCCTTTCTCAAATTTTTAGAAATCTGTTGATAAAATTACAGAGCTAAACACACTTTTGCAGGAAGGTGGTGGATTCATTGAATACCTCATTTTTTCGCTATTAAGACGTCTATGTAGAATGTTTCCATTCTATGGGGGTCAATTTTGTTGACACACCTCCTCTTTTATCTCTCCTTTTATTTGCATAAAGTTCAGAAAAACTTTCCTTTACTTATTTTTACTTCCCTCATAGTGTAATAACTTCTTCTTTATTATTCTCTGTTATTAATAGTTCATTTTTTTTATTGTTTTTGTAAGTCTTTGATATTTAAAAAACAACTCTTCAATTTAGTAATTGAACTTGTTTCTACATAAATGATTTCTGCCTTCATCTTTACGAATTTTCCTGTTATGTATTCTTTAATTTTATTTATTTTTATTTTGCAGTTTTTTTAATTTAAAAGTTATTTGATGCATTTTCATTTATGCTTGCTTATCAATGTAAAAATATATGGCAGAGAAGAATTTTGAATGGTTTTACAAATAAATTTTGTGGATTCGGTATTGTTTTTATTGTGATGTTTGCATTTCACACTCTCTGGATTGAGGTTTTAATTTATTCTTTAACTAAAGTGTTAATTGAAAGTTTCTTAAATTTTCTTATAAATGTCTTTTATGATTGGTATTTCTTTCTAATGTTTTTTTTAAATTTCTGAGTTGTTATAATACTGTCTTTAGCATTTCTACTAATTTGGTATCTAGGAGACTTTACTTGTGGCCTAATAAAAGACCAATTTTTACAAACTCTTACATGAACACTTGACATTTGATATTTTCTGTTTCCATGGCATATAATTAGACATGTATTAATTATATTCACCTTATTAAGTATATTATTTAATTAGTATATTGTGATGTGTTTCGTCTACTTTTATCTCTTATGTAATGAGTGCAGTAAATTAATATTCTGCCACTGGTATGTTTCTCTTGATCAATATTATGAGTTTTTGTTTCATAAATGTTGATTTCAAATTATTTGGGGCATAAACGTGATGTTTGTTCTGGCTTAAATTCAAATACTGACTTGGCTGTATCATATATGAAGACATTGGTTTTGGTTGAGTTACTTTAGTGATATGAGTTGCTCTTGTCTGGAAAATAGGTTAGTGATCCCTACATTGTATAATCATGACAAAGTTTAGGAATAATGCCTGTAAAGTTCCAGGGCCATGGAAATGCCAATGAACTGCTGTGGCTTTAATTGTCACTGTCATTATTTTCATCCTCAATTACAAAGCATAATGGTTAGCTTCCATATTGAAGGTGTGATCAGCAGCGCACTTTTCAAGTGATTCCTATAACTCTTTGGAGGTCATTCAGGTAAACACATCAAGTATAAACACTAGTATTTATGTAACTCATGCCAATTTGATGCTTTTATTCCTCATACTACTGCTAATTTGTAAGCTGTCATCATTTTTACTACTTCTGCTGCTATTATTTCTTATACATTAATAACTCTACTTTTCTGCTATATCTTTCCTAATGTGTCTTCTAATACAACTGTTTCTTTCAGTGTTCTTACTGTATTGTACCACTACTGAAATTATGGTTTGTGAATTACAACTATTTATGAGAATTTGAGTATAAAGAAAAATGAGACCAGAAGTAGGAAGGTCAAGGCATAATTCTAATTTTTCCACATATTCAAATAACTTGCTCGTACTTTCAGAACATGGCACTTCTGACAAATAAGGCTATCAGTGCTTTTGAAGTTTCCTCACAGTGTTGTTACAAGGTTCAAAGGAGATAAAGTTTGTGAAAGCCCTACAGACTCTAAGGCACTAGAGGTATTCAGAGATTATAAGATCCATTTGCCTTTCTTTGTTTGCCCTAAAAAGACCTAGGTTGTGTGTGACAGAGAGAGAAGGGGAGATGGATGAACGAATGGAGAAGGAGAGAAAAGGGTAAATATTCACAGCAAAGTATAGTATCAAGTGCTTACGTTTTCATCTCTAGTCATTGTCCAAATGTATTCATGCAGTGAGAGAATCGTGCTGGGATTCAGATTCTGGAGCTGCCTTAATTTTGCTCATTCTGGAGAGAGAAATTAGGTGTCTGGAGGCCAAGGTACAAGTAACATTTTGCCTTTTAGAATAATAAATCTCAAATTTTCAAGACAAAAATAAGTATCCATAGACACAATAATTTAGCTTCTGCACAGCCACAGCAACATCAGCTAAGAAAAAAGGTAGCCAACTGAATGGAAGAAAACATTTGCCAACAATGCCTCTGGTAAGGGACTAATATCTATAATATATAAAGTACTCATACAAATAAAAAACAAATAATCAAACAAAGCAATCCAAATAAAAAATGGGCAGAGGACCTGAACAGACACTTCTCCCATGAAAACATAAACAGCAATCAGGTACGTGAAAAAATTAACACCTTCACTAGCTTCTAGAAAGACACAAATCAAAACCACAATGAGACAGCACTTTACACCTGTTAGAATGGATATTGTTAACAAGACAAGAAATAACGAGTGTTGGAAAGGCTGTGGAGAGAAACTCTCATACAATGATAAAGAAAATGCAAATTGGTATAACTGCTATGGCAGACAGTATGGAGAGTCCTCAAAACTTAAGAATAGAGTCACTATATAACCCAGGAATCTCTCTTCTGGGTATCTACCCCCCAAATTTGAAAACCTTAGTCCACAAAAATGGATGTATCTTAATGTTCACTGCAGCACAGTTTATGGTGGCCAAATCATAGAAACAACCATAGTGTCTTTTGACAGAGGACTGGGTAAAATTATTGTGGTACATATACACAATAAAATATTACTCATCTATAAGAAAAGATGATATGCTGCCATATGCAACAACATGAATGGACCTTGAGATCATCATGCTAATAAAAGTAAGACAGAAAAATAACAAGAATCATATGACTTTACTCACATGTGGAATATAAAACTGAAAGCAACAAAGAAACAGAAACTTATGGACACAGTCAATAGTTTAATGCTAAACTGAGGGAAAGTGGGGAAGGTGTGGAGGACGGTGGGAGCACCAAATATACAGCGATGGAAGAGCTGATGCCAAGTAGTGAACACATAATGCAACACATAGACAATGTATGATAGAATTATACACCTGGAACTTATGTAACTTTTACTAACCAATGTCACCACAATTAATTTTACAATAAAAATCAATTAGTCAACCAAAAAGAAAATAGAAAATGAGATATAAAAAAATGAATGAAGGCAACAAATATGAAATAAAATTAAAATGTATGAATAATCTTGCACAATAAATGTTACAAATATATCCATTTAAATACAGATATGTCATATTGAATTAAAGACAATTATATATTGTGTATATAGCCAGAAATATTGAAAGTAAAATGCTAAAATAAAGTCTTTTAAGGAAATAGAAATGTAAATATTAAAAGTGTTAATATGGACATAGATTACTCTCACTGTAATGATACCTTTTAATTTCAAAAGAAAAGACTGACAATCTTAAATTTGTACATGTCTAATAAAAAATGGCTTAAGATGTATATGGAAAAAAATTGACAAAACTGATAAAAGAAAATAAAAATCAACCATGATAGAAAAATGTTTAAACGTATATTTCTTAGTAATCGGTAAGTAAAGCAGACAAAAATTAATAAGGATATTTTGGTCCAAAATTTCAGAAATAAATTTTTTTATTTTAATTTTTTAATTCCAATTTTTATTTTTAGGTACTTTTTATATTTAGGTACTTCTTTTATATATTGTAAAAATTTTTTAGCACTTTTAATGTGATGGTACAAGATACTTTATTCAGCAAATCATTACAAGACACAAGAACAGATAAAAGGTACAATTTATGTACCACTAACAAATTTATGATATTTATGCATCCTAGAAAGCCAAGAACTCTTTATCACTGTCAATATCAGTAGTATCATCTTGTTTAATTTCTACATTACTGGTGTCTCCTGAAGAGTTACTTTCCTCATTGCCATACACTTTATTGTCCTCAGTTCCATCCATTGCATTGCTGATGCCACATGTTTTAATGATTTTACAACCACTTTCTTCTTGACCCCATTCCATGATCTTAGGATCCAATCACAAACCTGGGCAATAGATGGTTTTTTTGTTTCTTTTTACACTGGCTGTAGATGTTAAATCATTACCAGCTGACTACATCCACTATTTGTTCATTATGGCCTTAATGAGCCTGTTTACTGACAAATCAAGAGATTAGTGTTGGCTGCTTATCCCACCAGCTTTCACAGCTAGTTGGATTTCAAGTCCACTGTGATTGCTTTTGTACTTTGAGTAACATGGGTTTTGAAGTGATTAAAAATGAGCAAAACTGTTTTTTTTTAAGTAATCCTCCAGGCTTCATAACCAGACTTTGTTACTAAGTTTCATGCCTTCTTCATTTATTCATTTGTTTCATGCACATGGACAATAACTCCAATGAACATCTTTTCTTTCAGAAACATTTGTCTTTTAGAGATGATCATAGGTGGTAACTTTTTATCATCTTCCCACCCAGCTGGAGCAGCAGTGAAATCTGTTTTCTTATGTCCACTAGTTTTAACAGCCACAGTGTTTATTCCTTTGAAGTCCACAGATTTGTCAGATGGCACATCCAATGTGAGTGAGCCCTCATCCATATTGGCAATTTGAGACAGTTCAAATTTGTAAATCTTTCAAACATTGATAACATAAAAATAAAATTCCAAGACTTGATTCTCATGGTCTGGTGGAAGTTTTAAAGCAAGTTTTGTTCATGTCCTCATGCTCAAATAATCTCTTTTCATATAGTTAAAGCAATATTTGGGTGTTCTTGAGAAATCATCAGGTTTTTTTCTCATGCAGTTATTTTACCCTCCTTTATCATCTTAGTCAAAACAGAGATCCCAATTCGGTGCTGCTTCAGAATCCAGATTTTTACCTCCTGTTCCACCTCTGGTAACTTTGGAGGTTTTTCTCACATTGCTTTCTTCTGTCTTTGTATCTCAAGAAGCTTTTCTTTTTGTTGCTTCTACTATCTAATACAGTTTCTTTGGGAGGAGGTCAAAAGTGTCTCCTCAGCCCTGTTTCCATGCTCTTTAGGATATTTAATAACTGTTAGCTTAAGGCTTGAAGTGTATTTTGGGGGGGGTTATTTTAAATTTTTTTATGATTTCAGTGTTTTATTTATTTTTAATTTTTTTAATTGGGGTGACATCTGTTAGCAAGGATTACATAGGTTTCAGGCATACAATTCTACAGTGCATTGTCAACTTGATGTATAATCAGTTCACCACCTAATGTGACTTCTCTTTTCATCACCTTATATTTAGCTTCCCCCCCTCCTCTCCCACCCCCTCCCCTTTCTCCCCTTCCTAACCCACTCGTCCCCAAATAAACATTAAACTATTGATTGTGTTCATGGGTTATTTGTTTGTTCATTTCTTTTTTTCTTTGCTTTCAGTTTTATATTCCACATATGAGTGAAGTCATACAGTTCTTTGTCTGGCTTATTTCACTTAGCATGATGATCTCCAGGTCCATCCATTTTGTCGCAAATGGCAATGTTTCATCTTTTCTTACAGCTGAGTAATATTCCATTGAGTATATGTACCACAGCTTCTTTATCCAGTTATCTGTCGCAGGGCACTTTGGTTGTTTCCATGTCTTGGCCACTGTGAACAGTGCTGCAATGAACTTTGGGGTACATAAGTCTTTGCAGACAAAGGTTTTCAAGTTCTTTGGGTAGATCTCCAGAAGGGGGATTGCTGGGTCAAATGGTAGCTCCATTCCCAATTTTCTGAGGAACTTCCACACTGCCTTCCACAGTGGTTGTACCAGTTTACATGAACTACTTTGACATTATCCAAGAAGTTTTCCAATCATTTTGGAAATGTATCATCTAGATTGCTCCCTCTTACCTAAAGTGTACAAAGGGAAATGTTGCCCAGTAATAATAATCTCAACATCCCCAATCTTATGAAGTCAGAGTGACTTACTCTGTGGAAAACTATACTTTGCTCTTCACTTTATTCTTTTTAATTTTTGGCTGAAATTGCTTTCATTTCAAGTTTGTGGTAACTTCAAAAAAACTGATTATGATATTCCAGAGTGTTATTTGGCATATGGATATTAGTATTGATTTCTAGAGTTAGACTTTTTACTCAGCATAAATAAAATAATTTTAAAACTTTTATATAGGTATGAAAATAGTACTACCCTTGTATAATGCACATTCTTATTTCCCCCCACAAGTTTTGGGAAAAAAGTTCTCATTATACTCTTTAAATAAGGTATATAAATGTTTTCAAACTTTTTCTGCCCATGAGTTAAAAGTTTGTTTTTTTTTTATGTGAGTAGTTCCCTGGCTGGGAGAGTTAAAAGTATTATATAAATTTCTTATAACAAACTATGTTAAAATTAATGCTAAAATTTTTATAATACAAAATTGAGGACCTAAATATAAACAAATAAAAATTAAATTTACAAATTACAACAAAAGATTATTTTTTCCTGAAATGTTTTGGCCAGAAATGTAGGTGCATGTTATACAGGGGACCCCATTATACAGTGTAAAATACTATAGTTTGATTATACTGACACAAAACAGCAATTACTAATGTCAAACATGTGCTCATCAGGTAGGAAAAATGAATCTTCAATACAGTACATATACCAGTAAAGACATCAGAGAAAAACTCTAAAACATGTATATTTGCCAATGAAAAAACCAGTACAGATAATATAATGGAGACAAGAAATAATACCTGTTACACATTTAGATAACTGTCAACCTTTTCCATGATTGTAAGCACATCAAGAAGTGCTCAGAGAAACTACAGCTCATCTTGAAAAAAATACTCTCCTTTGGAGTTCCCTGGTGGTGTAGTGGCTAAGGCTTTGGTGCTGTTAATACCGTAGCCTGGGTTTGATTCCCAACCAGGGAACTACCCACACTAAAAAAAATACTCTCCTTTGTTACCTTTTTGACTTTATACATAAGAGAAATCAGAAGATATTTTAAAATAATTTACATTTTAGTTAGTTGACAGACATAAATGAATGTATTTTTCTTCATTTCTCCATTCAAGAGTAAAAATTAAGAGCTTTTCAAAACATGTACATATATCCCCAACTTTTACCATATCTAAATAGACTTGGATATGATCATGAAATAAAGTGATGATACACCAAAGAATACAAATTTGTGGAAACACAGAACATGTTCATCATAGAAGAATAACCTATTCTAAAATTACTACAAAATTAGAGCACAGTTTTTCACAACACATAATGCCTTCAGTTTTCCTAGTTAAAATCCCTCAATAGACTTCCCTATAGCTAATAAAAAGTAGCCCTAGCTAAAAATTGGACAACTTTTTTAGTGATCTCTTTTTTTAATACACATAGAATAATTTTTTATGAAGACCAACAAAATTAAAATGTTATATTTAATTTATAGAATCAGAAACAATTAGTCATGTAATGTCTTCTGTTGTGGTTTTTTAATGCCCCTGGCCATTGACAGAATGTGAAAAAATTCATGAGGCAACAAGAAATCAAAGTTGTAAAGCTTTATTTAAAGAGAGAAGTAATGGCAGAGAAATTCCATGTGGCAGGGTCTAAGGCAGACCCTTGCTTCAAACTTTGGAAAAATACAGGCAGATTCTTCAATATCAAGACGTGGTGGTCACCTGTTAAAAATTGCAATTGGAATCTGTGCCATAGTAAAACTTTTCTGTCAGCTGACCTAGCTCAGATAAGCTTGTTTTCAAAGGTCAGGACCACATTTTAAGAAGCACTGTAGACTGTATGCCTGAAACCTATGTAATCCTTGCTAACAGATGTCACCCCAATAAGTCTAACAATAAAAATGAATAATAAAAAAAAGAAGCAGTAGCCATATCAGCTCTTTGGTTTTGCAGCTGACCAAGGTCAGCTAAACTTGGTTCCTGCTAGCCTGCTCAAGCTCATTTTTGTTAACTCTTTCCCTGTCTCATTATTATTATCTGCACAAATTCAAAGTCCCTTCCTCAGAAAATGTAGAACACATAAAGTAAATTATTATGCTGACTTTCATCTAACTTCTATCTGTATTTTAACTTTCAAACTTAATTAAAAACTTGCAGTGTTACTACTAATAATCAAATTTCAATAATATAAGTGTGTCATCTTTTAAGATTTCTCTAAGAAATGAAAACCAGGATTTACTAAGCAAAAGATTAACAGAGAATTAATTTGGATGAAAGCATTGAGTTAAACATGTGTTTTGAATTACCACTTTCACTAATACACAATTCTTTACATCAGCAGTATCTAAATTTTTGGCTCCCCTGGGCCACACTGGAAGAAGCATTGTCTTGGGCCACACATAAAATACTCTAACACTAACAACCACTCCTGAGCTAAGAAAAAAGAAGTCTCAAAAAATCTTATAATGTTTTAGGAATTTGTGTTTGGCTTCATTCAAAGCCATCCTTAGTCACATTTTGGACATGCCTGTTTTACATGAAGCTCAATGAAAATTTTCTTAGTTCTAGAATATTGAAAGAAAATGTTTGTTTGGCTTGACATTATAGGGACTCAAATCACAGAAGAATGATGATAAAATTATATTTGTGAAAATCACTTCTTCACTATATTTCATAGTACCATTAGGTATTTTAACTGCCCGCCCATTAAAAAAACAAAACAAAAACAAACCTGTCAACAATTAGGTGCTCTTTCCACAGAAAGAAAACTGCTGGTTATGGGGTAGAGGAGAATGAGAAATGGAACTGTCTCTAGAAGTGTCAGCTTGTTTACCAAGATGCAGTATTTTTTACAGGAATAATGCATTACATGAAGGGATTTAAGGGGCAGCAGAACTAGCTAGAATGACAGCAGTGTGCCAGGAAGCCAGGCTGGCTGGCTGAGACCCAATGCTCCACAAATGCCCCAGGAGTGAATGATGCCAATGCTGTATTACTTGCATGGGGGTTTGTCCTTCCTCTTCAAGGAATTTATTTTTTTTTAATTATATGCACATACTAACATTCAGTCTTCTTCCAGTTTATTTACCTTCTTCTCATCTGGCAAAATGGAATCTAGATTTCAATGACTGACACAAAGTTTATTAACTGTGGCTCAGTTTTGTATTTCCTACTGCAAAGTGGATATAAATTGCAGCTGAAATCGAGGTGAAACTATGGTAATTATATGAAGGAGAGTAATATTAAGATTTAGTATTCTATGTAACATGTAGCAAGGATGAAAATCCTAATGAGATCTAGCAGTGAATTAATAAGCTAAAAAGCAATACACAGTCTCACAAATGAGAAGAAAGATTTGGGAGAAATTCTAATTTCAATCACATTACATTTAAAAATATTAATGTCTTTATCTTACATGATAAAGCCTTATTGATTTGACACTTGCAATATACTCACATGCCCATAAAGCAGTAGCATTATTTATAATTTATTATTATAAGTTTTAACATAAATTTATTATATTCTATGACAAATGATGCTGCAAATGGACACAGCAACTATGAATTTGTGGGTACTCATCTGACCACATAATCTGGCCCCATCAAGCATTAAGGAAGAAATGAAGACTTAAGGGCATTCATGGAAAAACCAGCAAAGGTCCAGACCTCCTGAACATCCAGTGTCTCCACTTTTACCCCTGGCCTGTGAAATGGTCACTTGGTCACTACAATAGCCCATCTCAAAAAACAGTTACTCAGTAGATCACATTAAGGCACTAACTTTAACATAGTGATTTGTTATTCTATACAGGAAACACTAAGTGCACACTCAACCCTCTGTTTTTGAATGCCCAGATGCCCACTCACATCCTTTCCAATACTCACTTGGTTACCAAAGGAGTGAGGATTCTATATATTCTGACCCTATTTCCTGGGCACCACAGTTACAAAGTTTCTACCATAACTATTTGGTCTAGTGCTGGCCCCAGCTCCAAGCAGGTACAGTGAATCTTTCTTACAGGGTTAAACTCTGGACCATTTCCTCAACTACCCCTACTATGAAGTGATGAAACACAATGAAAGTAGTCAGTCACTTCCACATTTTCACCTTGGGGAGGCAGAGGTGCTGACCTGACACAGAAATTAGGAACAGTGAGGTGCTGGCAGCATCTGTAACCTGGGTTCTCACCATGCCACAGGCTTTGGTCTCCAGAGTGCACTCTAGTATTCTGTAAACAAACCCCAATTATGCCAAAATTGGGTTTGATATTTAAAAATATAAAAACCCAGGTAAAAGTTTTAATTCTGAGTTCAACCTTGCTGAGAAAACTGATAACCCTGGCAGGGCACAACAACAGGTCAACAGATAGGATCACATCTTAAAGCCAACACTTAGTGGATACAAGAAAGAAACAACTTTTCTGTTTTCTGTAAGCTGTTTGGGCATAAAAACCCATCTATGGGGCCTTGATGTGCCTCTCAGTGAAGACAGTGTCTGTCCCCAAATGGCAGCTGCAAAAGGAGCCAAAATAAGAGGGAGAAGAGAAGCAAAAATTTAGATTTCCTTGGACTTTTGACTGCCTTCTTACTTTAAAAAATAATGCAGATAGACTGACACAAAGATTTTATTCTTTCCTATCACACAAAAGAAATTAAATTTATGTAAACAACTCATTTTGCTTACATATTGTTTTGAGGTATCATGTACTCATCTAAAATTGGAGGTGGTTTTAGGTACACTTATTTTCGTAACAGTCTTGAACTCTTACTGACAGGAAGCAGATACGATCAGGTGGCAAACCCTACTTCTGCTGATAAATGTTTGGAATGCTATCTGTTTGTCAGAAAGTAAGAAATACAGTATAATACTAAACTTCTAACATATGAGGGACAATTTTTCTTTCTCTTTTTAAGCCAAGAAGCGGCCAGGAGCCATGATTATCCTTCCAAAATCTCCAGGAAGAAGCATGATCTTTATACCCACCTGCACAGTAGAAGAGTTACCATTCAGTTAAATTGTTAAACATACTTATTAAAGAGAGATGAGGATTATCTAGTTTGATTATTCCTGAGAGAATTCAGCTGATGCAGCCTTCTCTTTAATTACTACCCTCTATGTAGATGCTTGAGTAGAATTTCTTCTCTTTTTACAGAAATGATTCAGCAGAATTAAAAGAAAGTGCATGAAAGTTGACTGGGCTACAAACTCTGAACCCAAGTTGTTTTGTTTTTCTTTAAGTAAATTAACAATTTAGTTTACTTACACTACAATGTTTTTTCAAACAAAGATTGAAACCTGCTTTCTAACAGAGGCTTTACTGTTCCATACTAATAAGTAGAAGTGCTCATATCTCCTTAATAGCACTGTATCTTGAACCACAAAAAGCCTAGTAGAAGTATTCATGTTTGCGCACATGCCAGCAGGAAACAGGCCACAGTGAAGGAAAGTCACATTAAACGTCTTTCCACAGTGGTTGTACCAATTTGCACTCCCACCAGCGGTGTCGAGGTTCCTCAGAAAATTGGGAATGGAGGTACCATTTGACCCAACAATCTCCCTTCTAGGGATCTACATAAAAGACTTGAAAACCTTTGTCCACAAAGATCTATGTACCCCAATGTTCATTGCAGCACTGTTCACAGTGGCCAAAACATGGAAATAACCAAAGTGTCCTGCGACAGATGACTGGATAAAGAAGCTGTGGTTGGGAGTTCCCTGATGGTGTAGTGGCTTAAGGCTTCAGCGTTGGCGCTGTTAACGCTGCGGCCTTGGTTCGATTCCCAGCCAGGGAACTACCCACATACAAAATAAATAAATAAATAAATAAAAATTTAAAAAAAAAATTAAAAAATTTCCCTGTAGGGCTGTGTTTAAAAAAAAATTAAAAAAAAAAGAAGCTGTGGTACATATACACAATAGAATATTACTCAGCTATAAGAAAAGATGAAATATTGCCATTTGCAACAAAATGGATGGACCTGGAGATCATCATGCTTAGTGAAATAAGCCAGACAGAAAAAACAAAGAACTGTATGACTTCACTCATATGTCGAATATAAAACTGAAAGCAAAAAGAGAAAAGAAATGAACAAACAAACAACCCAAGAACACAATCAATAGTTCAATGGTTATTTGAGAACAAGTGGGTTAGGGAGGGGAAAAATGGGAGGGGGTGGGAGAGGAGGGAGGGGAATTTAAATATGAGGTGATGAAAAGAGAACTCACACTGGGTGGTGAACTTATTATACAACAAGTTGACAATGTACTGTAGAATTGTATGCCTGAAACCTATGTAATCCTTGCTAACAGATGTCACTCAAATAAGTCTAACAATAAAAATGAATTTAAAAAAAAAGTCTTTCCAGATAATTCAGTACTGTGTGTGTGTGTGTGTGTGTGTGTGTGTGTGTGTCTAATTTTTCTTAACATAGATGTGTCACTATTTTGAAAGGGTTTGGGGACACAGATAAAAAAAATAAAAAGAACATTAAGAAGCAGGAATTAGAATTCAACATGGATTTCTGAAATTTGCATGTTGAAGGATCCTATCTTAAACCCTATCAGATCTACATGATGTGGAATACAATAACACAGAAAAAATGACAATAATTCAGTGTGCCTTCCACTGCATGAAAAAAAACGAAGTGACAGGCAGAACAGTGGACAAATATGCTTCTTCCCACAAATAGCCATCTCATTTGTTTTCCAAGGGGCAACGGAATTGCCACATTATTGTGGAGCCCTTCTGCACATGCCCATGGAGGAAACTAGCAAATCAAGATGCAGTAAATGACCCTATGACTATATGATACTGACAACAAGTATATGTAAAGTGACTCTTGGGACTTTAGGTAATAAAAATCTTCATTAAATTGCAGTAGAATTTAACATTGTTCCTGGAAGCAGAGTGCTGAGATTGATAATAAAATCAGTGCGTGAAATAAATTTTAAAAAATGATGTTTCAAAAAAATCATTTAGAAGATAAAAATAAAATATTGTAAAGAACATCCCAGGCAGATCATTACAATGAACAATCCTTATATCAAACCCCTTCTGAACAAATCTTTCAAGGTAGTTCAGATTTTATCTCTGTCATTCAAAAAGCCACCCTGAAAGATTCCAGCCCAGACTGATCTTTCTTCCAGTCTCTGGCCTGTAAAGAATATTTAGGGGAGTTCCCTGATGGTGTAGTGGCTTAAGGCTTCAGTTTTGGTGCTGTCAGTGCTGCATCCTGGGTTTGATTCCTGGTCAGGGAGCTACCCACATACCAAAAAGAAAAAAAAATTAAAAGAATATTTAACAGATTCATCCATGTGTTTATATGTATTTCATTTCTTTCTCCTACTGCAAGGCTGTATCTTAAAATATATTAAACAAAGTAAAATGGAAAAAAAAGTACCATATTGTGAGTGATACTACATAGAGAGAATATTCATACAACTAAAAAATATCACACCCATTTAAAAAGAGGTGGCAGTTAATTTCTCATATCTGCATAAACAGTCATTCTGTTAATACTCTTAGCTGGCACTGGCCCACAGGTTATTACTGTACCAAAGATGAGGAATAGTTATGTAAGGAAAATTTACTTTATGAAAGAGTTTTCTTTCATTATTTATTGTTAAATTTACTAGGGTGACATTGATGAACAAAAATGATGTTGGTTCCAGGTGTACAATTCTACAGTGCATCACCTATATGTTGCATTATGTGTTCACCACACAGAATCAGTTCTCTTTCCATCAACATATATTTGACTCTCCCTTCTTCCTTTTATACTGTCTTTTCCACTTTCCCCCAGTTAATCACTAAACTATTGACTGTTTCCATGAGTTTTTTTCCTTTGTTACTTTCAGTTTTATATTCCACATATGAGTGAAGTCACATGGGTATTGTTCTTTCTGTCTAGCTTATTTCACTTAGCATGATGATCTCAAGGTCTATCCATGCTGTTGCAAATGGCAGCATTTCATTTTTTCTTATAGCTGAGTAATATTCCATTGTGTATGTGTACCACAGTTTCTGTATCCAGTCATCTATCAAAGGGCACTTTGTTTGTTTCCACAACTTGGTCACTGTGAACAGTGTGGAATAGCTCTCTTTCATTTGTTCTGTCATTCAAATTTTTGTGACTGTATTTGAAAAATATTTAACCAGTTGTTCAATGAACTTTCTGCCTCTTCTAAGTATTTTACTTTAGACTGAAAAACCACTTATTAATATTTTACTCTATTCTACCATTTAATACATCTCTCTGCTTTAATGAAAGGGGACATGAAAACCTTGATACATATTTAGGCACTTTATCTCCAGAAAGAACAAACTGATTAACCATAATTAAACACAAAACAGCTCCCATTTTTTATAGTTTGAAACAAGCATATTTTCTTTACATGCTTCAAGGCAGCAAACATAATTGAATGTGTAAGTATAACGTATGCTTGGCCTAATGTACAAGAAGTGGCTTTGCCAGACCACAATGTCTTTAAGGTAGGAGACCACACACATTTCTAAAACAGGAAAGCAGAGAACATTTGTGATCATATGAACGTAATCCACAGACGTTTGCCGAAGGGCAGTAAGCACATATTAGTATCTTCCCTTGGAAAATATATCCTCTGACATTTCTCAAAATCTCATTTTTACATGTCAGAGAGTCCTGATAAAAAATAATTAACTAATAGAAACACTGGGATATTTTCATTAATGCCTGTAACTGGAATTTAGGTACTGTACTTATATTTTTCAGAATAAAAATTTCTGCAGAAGTTCTTGCAGATACGGTAAGATTTGTTTAATGGATCCTCTAGAAAGCTTTTCCAAACTCTAAATGTTCTATCATATATTTATTCACGAGTTATTAAGCAACATATAAATTATTTAACATTTCTCCATATTCCACTGACTGTCACATTTTTTTATAACGTCTCTAATGTTTATTCTCTTGTGGCTATAATTTTTCTATTCAAAACATTTATTAAGTTCACATTTTTCAAAATAAATATTAACTTGGCTATCAAAGGAATCATCTTCCACATAAAAGGACAAAGTAAGAAGTGTCATTGTTGAACATGAGAAAAATCCCTGAGCCAACATAGATGTCAGAGTGCCATTTTTTTTCTCAGAAGGAGTCATGTTGCATTTGACATGGTGCAACATGCCTGACCTTACTCTTATCAAGAAACACGTTCCACATTCTGCAGGAGTTGACATTGACTACAAAAATAACACTGCACACACACAAAAAAAGAAAAAATTTAGAAAGCTCAAGAATGGAACACAAAATTATACAGCTTTAATTCACCATCTTTATCTTTTTCTTACTGGCTCAAATCCACAGATACACAAGGTGAATGCTGGACATGAGACAGAAAGCAAAGAGGAAGGCAGCTTCTCTCCATAAGTAGCTTGCAACTGGTGATTAAGGAACAGCTGGGTGAGATTGCAGGGAGTAGAAAATATTTCTTCAGCTGGCTTCAAGATTTATGCTGTGAGATGGTATTCTGAGAGTTTCCATAATTGCTCTATCAATCTGATACTCCACAGTTAGTGGAGACTGCTAAAGTTCTGCAATCCAAACAACTGACAATGCTAAAACAAAAGAGTGGTAGCTAGGCTTTTTGAAGGCTTTAGCAGTGCCTTTGCTGGCTACAAGGCACAGATTTAATCATGTGGAAGACAAGAATTCTTCTGACTACTGGTTCTATGTTGATAAATGGCTTTCTGCTGGGTACAGATGCCTGAGGCCATGCATATTTCCAATTTAATTATGGAAAACAGCTATTTCAGTAAATTATTGAAGAAAATTTAACCTTATAATTATCTTTATAAATGCTACAAAATTATTGAAGGATGAATTATTTGATTTCCATAAGGTCAGTCAGACAATCACCCATCACTAGCTAAACTTTCTCCTAAAAGAATAATCAACTAGACAGGAAATAGAAAACACAACTCTCACTTTTCAAGAATTTACCATGTGAGGAGTGTCTTTGCCAAGTTTTTTAAGTAGGGCAACTTTTGGTGATGGTACACTGTCAGTGCCCAAAGGATGAAAGCTAAGCCTCCTATAAAGAATTAAAGCCAGGCCTGCCTCCCAGGTTTGGCCTTGGTATAATCAGTCCATGTCTGGGGTTGAGGAATTCCTAGGGCTGACATTTACTGCGCATGTGCTACCTTATGTAACCATGAAAACCCAAACAACTGCTACTGGGCAGATGCAGCAAGATACCACTTTTGTTTGAATCCATATATATATATAGTCCCAGGTGCCCAATAAAGTGTCTTGCTCACTGGCTTGTTTATATTCCAATGAAGTCAGCTCCACCTGTGTTTTTTCAACTAGTGTTCCACCGCCAAAACCTGCTCTTCCTGGAAACCTTTGCAATGACATACACCAAGCTAAAAGAACACACTCAGAGTTGACACAGGGAGACTATAAACAAGCCAGCAAGGTAGCCTTTTATTGTGCACCTGGGACTATATATGTATTTTAAAAAATGTGGCATCTTTCCACATCTGCCCAGTAGTAGCTGTTTGGGCTTTCATGGTTACATAAGCCAGTACATATTCATTAAATGTCAGTCCCAGAAATTTATCAGCACAGATCATTGACCATATGTGGTAACGTCAGGGAGGTCAGGGCCTGATGCAGGCCTGGCTATTAACACTTTGCAGTAGGCCTGGCTGTAACTCTTTACAGCAGGCCTAGTTTTAATGCTTTAGGAACTGACACTCCACCCCTACAGGGCCACCACACAGGACATTATTCATAATGCATATCCTTGAGCCCATAGCCCATAGCAACAATACAGGGTACAGCAAAAGACTACTAGACTGCTGGTAATAATTGCTATGACCATTAGTATCCACTGCCAGGTGGATTCTAAAAACTTTCACCAGGATGTTAATGGATCTTCCATGGAGGAGACAATGGCTTGTACTTTTGTGTCTATCTCAGCTAGGGCTGTCTGAATGTGCTCAGAATGATCTGGGATATATAGACATCATTCCACATGAAAATAAGACGTGTGCCATTTTGGGAGTCTGTCAATAAATCTCAATCCATCCAATTTTGCAGCACAACTTTATGCCTTTGTGCTGTTTCATCTAATAACAGACTTAAGGTCTGTTTAGTAGCATTCAGGGCTCGAGCTGTATGCATTGCTAAATCTTCTACTTGTCTTTCAACATCTATAACAGCAGCCCCTGGCAGGACCAGAACAAAGGAGTAGAACCAGCAAATGGCTCTACATTGGCAATGCTAGTGGTGATACATAGCATCACAGTTAGTACACAATTGAGAAAGTATCACCAGTACTCCACCAACAATGTAAGGGTGACCCCACAGACATTGGTCAGTCCAATTTGCAGGTAAATAAGGCCTTTCGTGGTGTCCATAAACCCAGAGGTATCCAGATGGAAGGATATCTTTGGGATGAATGCCACCATATCAGGCTCCATTTCAGCAAGTGTAGGGGGTCAGCACATGGGTAATGTTTTGACACAAGTGTGGGGGTACCCAACAAGCTGTGCAGTTAGTGACTGAGTGATGTTGTCCTATACATAACAGGACCCTTTCCCATAGTTCCACACATTCTCCAACCATCCAACCCCACCAATTAATCATTGCATAACCAAACAGAGAAGATTCATTATTATCTTCCCTGCGTAGAAAGTTGTTTATTGCCCAGCAATGTCAGTCCCATTCAGTGGTGCTGTTCTATGTACATAATAATGTAAAATTATTTAGGGAATTTAAATGAATCTACCAGGGAAGTCCCCCAGCTCCTTCCACCAGTATTTTCATGCAGATTCAGCAGTGGGAGACATTATGCACCTGAGTGAAAGTATGTGCCCAGGACAGGATACTATTGCCTGCTCTTAGCCTGCATAGTAGGACAAAGCATACAGTGACCCCATTAAAGGAAGATCTTTACCCTCAGGTAAACTACAGACAATGTGTCCTACTTGTGACAACAATGTAGCTGGTAAGGGCTTCACCCCTGTCCTATGATACCAGACAAGTTCTCCAAGAGTTTGGGGCCATGGCGGCACTAGTGGGATGATGGAATACAAAGGAAGAGCTCAGAGAACAGGACAAATGTTCTTTTTAGTATGAAATCCCTGGCCTTTTCTGGTAGGGTCGCCTATACAGAGAGGGGCCAGTGACCCAGCCATGGTTTCAAGATCAATCCTTCCTTGAGTCTGACACCCCAAAGTTCAATTAGAGCCAGCCAAGATTCATGGAAGGCATGAGTGGTGGAAGGCTATGACTATGAGGCTTGTTTTTCTGGTACCAACAAGTCTGGAGCAGGGAGGAGTAAAGGACCATTATATGTTTTTGACACCACGTGTTGGTAAGCAAGGTTAAAACATATTTTCAAAAAACAATGTGACCCTTGAAAAACCTTTTTTTATCAGTTACAACCCAGGGTGTCCGGGTTGTTCATTCAAGAGCTTAACTGCAGTGAGCAGAGTAGTTATTCTTTTGCATCAATCAGGGCCTAAGACCTTTAATTCTTTCTTTAATAAACAATTATATTATTCTATAATACCTACAGCTTGGGGTTGGTAGGGTATGAGCAACTGCCAACTGAAATCATTTTGGTGTGCCCAAGCCTGTACTTTGTATCCAATAAAGTGAGTGCCCTGGTCACTGCTAATTACTGTAGAAGTCCTATAGGGAGCGCTAAGCTGATCAACTCATCAAGAGCATGTTCTTTGGTGGTCACAGCCATAGTCCAAGAAAATCCTAACCTAGTCCCTGTATCCATTGTTGTGAAGGCATATTGACAACAATGATCTCTTGGCAAGGGTCCATTTGCTACTCTTGAAAGGGTTGCCCACCCCTTGGCACAACATGTGGTTCTCACAGGGGGTGGTACTGGTAGGGGTGCTGTTCTGCACAAGTCTGGCAATCTTGCATAGCTTGTTGATATTGTGTCAGGGTCAGGAATACACCCCATCAATGAGTTACCTGTTTCTCTATAAGGCAATACTGGGCTTCCACCCCTTTCCACAATTGAGATCAAAAGCCAATGGGTGCCTTAAAGTCCCATGTTTTTGCCATAAGCCCCATCCAAATTGTCATCCACTGACACTATCAAAAGAAACAGTAGGGTAGCGTCAACAACCTGTAGGGTTTGGGCTTGAGCCACAGCTTGCTTGGTGGCTCAAAATGACTGTCCTATCACTGGTGTAAAATCCCAAGTAACCCCTCGCCATATCAGGTGATGTAAGGGGTGAGCTAAAGTGGCTAAATGAAAAATAAACAAACTTCAATAGCTGAGAACCCCAAGTAAGTCTGTAATAACCCAGGACCTTGGACTCTGTTTTCATTGATAGCCCACCTCCACGTCTCAAGGGATTCTTATAGATTGGAGGCCAGAGTCTTGAGGTCTATAAGAGAATCAGAAGTTAGCATTAATCATCAATATAATGGAACAAATGTACCCCTGCTGGTTTCTGCCAGGTAACCAAGTTCTGAGCCACTAGTCCATGGCAAAGGGTGGGACTGTGCAGATATTGCTAGGGAAGCATCATGAAAGTCCATTGTCATTTTTTCCACATGAAGGTGAACTGTTCTTGACTCTTCAGCACTATATCTATGGAGAAAAATGCATTTGCCAAATCCACAACATAGTAATACTGTCCCAGTTCATGTGTGAGTTTTTCTATAAGATCCATAGCATTGGGCACTGCTGCATGCAATGGGGCATCACCTTTTGTAGGTCGCAGGAGTTTTCAGGCTTTTCCACTGGCCATACAAGAGAATTGTAAAGGCTATGTGTTGAGCGGATTATCTGGGCTTTTTTGAGCTTGAGAATGGAACAGCCAATCTCTTCATGTCCTCCAGGAAACCAATATTGATGTGTATGCATAACATGGATAGCCTGGGGCAGTACCAAGAGGGCATGATGAAGGTACCCCCAAACAATAGTCTTTACCATTCGTACATGCAGGTGAAATTCTCCCATTGTCATCAAGATCGCCAAACCTTGTAGCACATCCACCCCCCCATTGTATTCTGCAATGGGGGAGACATAGACCTTATCTCTTGTGAGGGCAATCATCTTATGCCCAGGGTCACAACTACTTGTTTGACCCATATCATCCAGACTCCATATCCCTTCATGGTGGCAATAGGACTGTTAAAGCAATCTACATTTCCATACAGCTAAGTGCTATTAGCTCTAGTTTCCACAAGGGTAATAGCTGCTTTAAATTATGGGAGAACAAGTAAATAGTAAGTTTAACATTCGGCCTCCAGTCCCCCGAATACCCCATTACCTGGGTACCTTGGCCAGAACCGTAGCCTGAGTACAAATTAGTCAGACTCAATTTCTGAATTGGGAGTGTAGCAACTGGCAGGGGAGTAAACTGCTGCTCAGTTTTCACCTGCTTCAAAAGAACCAGCAGTACTTCCATAAGCTGCTGCCCTATTTTCTCTGTGGCTACCTCCAAAGCTAAAAGATTAAATTACATCTGCTTTTGGCTCACTTTTACAGTAGGCTGAGTGCCACCATTTGTGCCTTTTTATTTTGGGGGTGTCGTTTGGGTGCGGGACCCTTGGGCACCTGTAGCAGCATCACCTGGCCGCCATTTTTATTGTTATTTCACTTCCATATCACCCATTTGAGTCAGGGTGGCTGTTATTTCATGCATCCACCATGGTAGCCCTCTGAGATGACTGTTCAGACTCTTCCACGTCCCACTGCATATGTTTAGCAGCTCCCAGGCACTCCTCCAGCATTTCTTCCTGGCACTGCCATTGACATAACTGTTGAAGCCATGCAGAACTTTTTGAGTTCTGCAGCCTATGTTATTTAACCATCAGGATCTCCTCCAGTGTTTCTTCCCGGCATTGCAATTGATGTACCTGTTGGGATTGCTCCTGTATCTCCCAGTAGTTGTACCACAGCACCACCAGAAACATCCTGGTTATGTGGTAGCCATCTCTCCGTGTGCCAGCGGAGCATTCAGTTCCATAGAATCCAGGGCTTTCTTAATATTCCTAGGTATGGGCCTTAACTCATTATAATCTTCTGTGATTATCCATGTGGCCAGATATGGGGCCACTGGGTACCATAGACAGGTTGGAAGCCACATTTCTTCCACGTGGGGACCCTCAGAGGTGATGTTAGTAGTACTCACCTCACCATGCTGACTACACCAAATAATATTTGCCAAGCTTTATAAGCAGGGTAAGTTTCAGTGGTGGTACACCCAGCTGAAAAAACACATTTGGATCTGACATAGGGAGACCATAAGCAAGCCAGCAAGCAAGCCACTTTATTATGCAACTGGGACTATATATACCTATTCAAACAAAAGCATCATCTTGTTATATATGCTCAGTAGTGGTCATTTGGGTTTTCATGGTTATGTAGGCCAGTGTATGAGCAGTAAATATCAGTCCCCAAAATTCCTCAGCCCAAGACATTGACTTTTTATGGTAAGGTCAGGGAGGTCAGGGCCTGGGAAAGGCCATACTGTTTACTCCTTGCAGTGAGCCTGGCTGTAATCCCTTAGAGCAGGGCTGGATTTAATGCTTTGGAAAGAGACAAGGGGAAAAACAGAAAGAAAATAATTGATATTACAGTTGACCAATCACCAAGTACAAAAAATAATTACAAATTAGAGAGTCCTATTAATAACTACAACTGTGAAATGTCTTTTTGTTATGGGCTAAGATTTCGGATTTTTTAAAAGATGGGAGAGAAAGTGGTTTACTAGACTAAACAGTGCTAGTTTATTCATCTCTTAGAAGCAAAGTCTTCAAATAATAGGATGTTTTTAAGGAGATGCAAGGGTGTTCATTTGTGTAATTTTCACAAAAGGAGCTGGTTCTACTGCTCAAGACATTCTGCTCAAGAAAGCAAAGTGATCAGAAAAAAATGAGACCTGGTTTTGTCATTCCAGCTGAGTTAAATCTTCATGTTCTCTCACACTTTGAAATAGAAATTACAGTTTTATTCAGCTGTATTGCAAGGCATAAAATGAGACATGCGAGTGAGTGCTTTGAAACCTTAGAGAGGTTATTCCTATGAGATTTCAAATTAAAGCTAGCAAGAAAAACTATGGCAAACACAGAACTGGAGCTTTACCAGAGGAACATGCAGGGGAAACAAATCAGCGAATTTAAGAAACTAGTGTCTCAGGAGAGGGAGGTGATTGGGCATATTAAGGAAAATTTGATGGTTGTCCTGGAGAACAACTGGGTTGAAAAATAACAATCTGACCCAATCCAGATGAAACAGAATTCTGGAGACTTGAAGGACAAGTAAGTTCTTACACCAATGCAGTGGGCACTGTGGAAAATGTCCTATTGGTTCTCTTGTAAGTGCACCAAGGATCTTCTTGGTCACAACCATTTGCAGAAGTAGAAGGCCTCTGCCTGAGACTACTGCTGTTACTTCCTGAATAACTTCATGAGCAAAATTTTTAATTTTTATAAACACACTTCCAAACTACTTAAGTATAAATTGTACTGGGAAGAGAATATTGTTCAGAAAGTATCTCAACAACTGTTTATGAATCAGAAAATTAATGTTATCAGTAATTAACTCAGGGGAGTTTTTGGCTTTGAACATGAGTCCTTACTTTGTTTTAGTGTGAGGAATTCAGAATAAGCTTGACAAAATAAGTTCACTTGCTGTTTCTTTCTAAATATGATTCATGGCAGTTCAAAATATTTTCACTTGGGTTCTCTTCACACTCTTCCAGAATTTTCTAAAGAGAAAGAAGTTTATGAGTCTAAATGGACCCCACTCAAATTTTTCAAGTGATCATTCTTTTCAAGTTATTTATCTATTCAAATTCTTGTTTCTTTAAAGGACACATTTAAGAAAATTTATTACAATAATTTATAATAAAATTAATATAAGCAAATGTCAATAAATAGACTTAAAATGCATTATCATGAATTCTAACACCCAATTCATAGACACTCTAATGCAATAAGTGTAATAAATTTCTTCTTTAATTATAACCCATCAGTTATAATTAAAATGATAAAGAATTTTCATTTTAATTATAAACCACTCCTAGAACAAAAAGAAACCACTCCTAGAACAAAAGCATTTCTTTATAGTTCATTTTTCTTTTTTTTTAAATTCATTTTTATTGTTAGACTTATTGGGGTGACATCTGTTAGCAAGGATTACATAGATTTCAGGCATACAATTCTACAGTGCATTGACAACTTGATGTATAATAAGTTCACCACCTAATGTGACTTCTCTTTCCATCACCTTATATTTAGCTTCCCCCCTCCTCTCCCACCCCCTCCCTTTTCTCCCCTCCCTAACCCACTCATTTTTCTTCTTACTAAAAAATGTATTAGTATTTTCTTCTTACAGGCAGTCCTTGACCTTCCCTTATATTTTCCATAGTAGAAACTTTATTCTTCACTTTAAAAACTAAGTATGGGTTAAGGCTGGAGTAAGAGTTAAAGTAATCCAGCTTTAGCAGTATTCAGCCAGATGTTTGTTCTGAAATACCAAAAAACACAGCAACAGTAATTACAAATGGTAGGGCAAGGATCTCCTTTTAAAGAATGAGATGCTGTGCTGCTGCATCTTCCTATCTGGTCTGGACATTAGGGGAGCTCCCTTTCCACTCTGGTAATCTCTGCAGGGATATGCAGAATCCTTGCCAACCTTCTTTCTATACACTTGCAATACTTTCTAGGAATCAGAGTATACAGTTGATTCTTCTTCAGAATAATTCGTAAGCAAGAAGTTTTGGCTTAGGACTTGATTAGGCCACATGAGTCAAAAAGAATAAAATTGAGTCTAGCACATATTATGTTAGGTGCAGGATGTTTTTGTTTATTTTTTTAATGAGAAATTAGCTTCTCACTCAGTCTCTCAGATATCGCCTGCCCAACTGAGTCTTGGGAGCTGGCTGATGTAAGGTAGTTCTGGGTTCTCACACTCCACTGTACACAAAGAGCCTCTGGACACCCTCACTGCTCTCTCTCTCTCTCTCTCTCTCTCTCTCTCTCTCTCTCTCTCTCTCTCCCTCTCTTTACTACAATGATGCTCTTTCTAAGTCCCAAAAGGAGAAAGTCCAACAAAGTTGGCTGACTAGAGCAGCAGGGGCAAGATTGGATGGCTACCCCAACACTTTGAAACTCAGCTCCTGGGTTTCCATCTAAGCCTGTTCCATATTTTCCCCTGCATGTTGGTGGAACCATTCCTGGGTTCACCAGGCGGCAGAGCCTCCAGCAGGCTCTGCCAGGACCTCTCTGCTGGAGACCTCATGAGTTGTGATTCCTACTGAAAATCTGTCTTAAGAAGCAAATCAAAAGTTTAGAGGCATTTATTTTCTCATCTTTTCTCCCCAACTCAGGCAAAGTTAGGAGCTGAAGCCCAGCAACCCTTTTCCTCTGAATCCCCAGACCAATGGTAGAACAGTTCCTGAGGAAGCTAGAGAAGGAAAGGCTTCCTCACTTTGTGCAACCCTGGCCACTCTTTCAGCCCTTCCCAGAGGCCTGGTCTTCTCTGTGTAGCTACATTCATGTCCTTTAGCCACACCACACCCCTCAATCAACCCCATGCCTCCTTTACGGTCTATCCAAGCAAATGAAGTTTGAGTTCTCATGGGGTTCTAAGTTAAAAACAGACTGGCCTCAGCCCCAATTGACTACCTGAGACCCTCTCTTGTTTGGAAGTTTGTGGAGAGTGCAGAGGTACTCCTTGGTGTTCTAGAAACTTCTGTCTAAAAGAAAAGCCATAAACATCTTGGAGGACCATACCCTTACCTTCCTCTAGAGCACTAGAAACCTTATGAACACTGAAAAAAGTTGTCTGTCGGGGCAAGTGCCACGGAGCCCAAACCCCACGGTGTGTGTGCCAACTCTCTTCACCTTTGCATGGTCAGCTTAGAACCATTCGCTCAGAACTGATAGACCCTGCACCTAACAAGGCATGATTCTACCCTGTTATAGCTCAGATCCGGGCTGGTTAGCTTCCAGTTATAAAAGTTTTCTCTGTGACACCACCCCCACTGCTACACCCACTGCTGCATCTAGGTCTGGGTACAGACAGCAACAGTGCATCAAGAGCTGTGCTGTCGAGAACCTTCAGGCAGTACATTACAAATTGTTGACAACTGTATCTTAAGCCTTGCTAAATACATTAGTTCTCCACACATGCAGTGTGAGATCACTTTAGGTAAAAGTGGGTACCATAGTTGAGAAGTTTGACTGCCACTACTCAGAAGTCCCCTGCAGGGGAAGACATTTGTGAAGAATGACCACCACTGCTACTTGACTTGCTTTGACAATTCTGTGCCAACACCCATATGGATTGCTGCAAGCTCATCAGTGCCGACTCCAAAGAGTTGCACTATAAGAACAGCAATTGCCACAACACTTTTTTTTTGCTGTACCAAGTGCCTTCTTCCTTTGGCCAGTGAGAACTTTGTGGACAAAAACTACAAGGTTCTGTGCAACAAGTGCATCATGCTGGAAAACTTCCTCAGGTTCAAGGGCTATTACAAGTTGTTTGTGGCAGGAGATTAGAACATGGAGTACAAGGGAACACTCTGGCACAAAAACTGTTGCACCGGCAGCTACTGCAAGCAAGTCATTGAAACTACATTTTTAAAGAGAAGGAGTTATGCTGCATGACTTGAAACAAGGCCAAGTTTGCCAAGCATTTCATGAAGTACAAGGCCATCATATATGGTGGAATCACTTACCAAAATCAGCCTTGGCATTCTGAGTGTTTTGTGTGTGTCACCTGTTCTAAGAAGCTGGCTGGACACCCTTTCACCACTCTGGAGGACCGATATTACTATGTGGATTACTATAAAATCATTGTGGCCAAGAAGTGTACTGAATGCAAGAAACCCATCACTAGATTTTGTAAGTGTTCCAGTGTGATGACTTTTGAAGGACAGTCCTGGCACAAATACTGTTTCCACAGCAAAAATATTCTCCTTAGATCTAGCCAAAAAGTTCATTGTTTTCCATCAGAAGCACATATTTAGCTCTGACTATGGCAGAGGCTGTAAAGTGACAGAAGCTCCTGTCCTGTATAATGAAATTGGATCTTGTTCTTTTTGTTTCTGCACTTTGCCCTGCACCATCTATAGGGAAAGAGCTGCCTTTCACTTCTTCAAAGTTGTTCTCTTTGTCTTTATTCCCATTTTACAGTATTACCTAAATAAGGTCACAGAGTGATCATATTGGGACTGAGCAAAAAGCAACTCTGCAGCAAAGTTAATTTTGTGATGGTTACAGTTAAAAACAACCGACAACTACATTGACTCCTCTGCATGTGTATCCTAGAACAGAGAAGTGCTCGCCATGTAACTGCTTAGTGATGTAATTAAAAAACCTAAGAGATACAGCCCTACTAAGGTGCCCTTCAAAACTCAACTTAGAAACACCATGTTGTCACATGACATACAAAGTTTATAGTGACTGCTCCTACTTGCTGCTTACCCTGTTTGTGAGCATAAAGAGCAGTTACTGAAATGCATGTTTTAACTTCCTCATCCAATTTATCCTGTTTTTCTTTTGTTCTTTTGAAGAAGTAATATAAATTTTCAGAAACATAACTTCTGATATTAGCTGTGATTCTAAACTGACCTTTCCCCTTGACTAATGTTTGAGTTTTCCATGTGGTATGTTTTTTGTATATTCCTACTTTTAAACATGGAACATGTAGATGATTTGGAAAGTGCAGTCATATCTGAGTACATGAGCACATCTCAGAAAAACATCATCACAGCAAATACTAACTCCATTGCAGCGCTGTTCACAGTGGCCAAAACATGGAAACAACCAAAGGTCCCTGCGACAGATGACTGGATAAAGAAGCTGTGGTACATATACACAATGGAATATTACTCAGCTGTAAGAAAAGATGAAATATTGCCATTTGTGACAAAATGGATGGACCTGGAGATTATCATGCTAAGTGAAATAAGCCAGACAGAAAAAACAAAGAACTGCATGATTTCACTCATATGCGGAATATAAAACTGAAAGCAAAGAAAAAAGAAATGAACAAACAAATAACCCATGGACACAATCAATAGTTTAATGTTTATTTGGGGACGAGTGGGTTAGGGAGGGGCGAAAGGGGAGGGGGTGGGAGAGGAGGGGGTGAAGCTAAATATAAGGTGATGGAAAGAGAAGTCACATTAGGTGGCGAACTTATTATACATCAAGTTGACAATGCACTGTAGAATTGTATGCCTGAAACCTATGTAATCCTTGCTAACTGATGTCACCCCAATAAGTCTAACAATAAAAGTGAATTAAAAAAATAAAACACACCCCTCTCATCTTCCATTAGAATTTAAGGAGCCTTGGACATTCTTTTTACCAATCTTTATTATGCTTATTAAGGCTACACCTAGGTCACCTAATTTGTTCTTCTCTTTGAACTCATGAACTAATGTATGGACCACCATTTTTTTTACTTGGCTTCTAATTTTTCACAAACCCCTTGAGCAACTATCTTCTACTCTCAATTACACTCATCAGCTATTATGAGAATTTACAGATGAGATCCTTCCCCAGTCTTACCATGCCACTCCACCTTTCATGTTTAGACAGCCAGGGGGCTGGGTACTTCTAAAGAACCATCATATTTCAAAAACTTCTTAGGCACTGCAACCTCAATTACGTGGATTCTATATTGTCCTTTAAACAACTTTTATAGCAGCAAAACTACAGGGAGTAAAACCTTATCAAACTTTAAATGATATAATCCAGAATCTTCAAAACCTTTTTTGACTCTCACTCAAGTACAGGTCACAGGCCTTTGAACTTTCTAATTTTCATTTGCCCTCCATCGCAGAAGACTCATGCAACTTGATAATGACACTAGATGAGTTAATTCCCACTTTTGTGCCCCAACTACTCTGACTTTTCTTTTAATACGCTTTTACGTCTACCACTCCCAGCCACTTTTCTACACATTCAAATACTGGCAGCTCTAGCAACCTCCCATCCATCTCTAGTGCAGGCCATCTCTCACCATCTGTGGAATTGCTACCTTTTGGGTGATTTTGACTACCCCTGGAACCAGATAATAAAGTCCTTTGTCCAGAATACTGACCCCTCCACTTAGCTATCATGCCTTCCTTACTGTTCATAGGCAGTCTATTTTACATTCTTTGGTACTTTATTTGTATAATAGCTATTTCATCTACAATCTATGAATTAGCCAATGAGATGGAAACTGTACTTTATTTCAGTTTCATCTGCTGGCTTCTTTTTTCTTCACAAAGCTGGAAATATATAATAAGTAATTGGGTAATGCCTCTAACAATCTTGTTCAACATACCTTTTATATTGGGGTTTAGGGTGCACTAGGAAGATATACCCTGCAGAGAAATAAAAACTACAAGATGAGCATTACAGAAACTTATTTTACCCAACACCAACTTTGGTTCCCCTTGGGAGTTCTTTACACTCACCTTGTCAACAACACCGAAAGTTTTCCCTTATGCATCATCAGCAGCTCTTCTTGGGCAACATCAATGGATAGGCTGCATACAAGCCTCTGAAATCAGAGTTTTCTTATTTCCACATTTAGCTTGATTAAAATGTTGGCCAGAATAACACACTCTGATAGCCAGTGGTCAATAAAAAATTTGCCCTACATTGCATTTCAGGTACTGTAATAGCCTTTCCTCTTCTAAATTTCACTCTTTCCACCTCTAATTACTATCAAGAAGGGCCTCAAAAGAAATTAAATTATTTTCTTCCCCAAGTGAGTGGAAATCGTAAGACCCTCCTGTGAGATGAGAACACAACCCTCCACTTTGATCCTCATCGAGGTTTCCTCTTCGCTGAATTCATCAATCACAACTTCCACCATCCTTTCATAGATCCTCTTACTGCAGTCACTTTCGCAGCTGAAGGAATTTTATTCCTTCATACAATGTTTAAGAGGAGAGCAGGATGACATAAGTACTGAGAAAACTAGCTCCTCTCTTTTATTCCATATAACTTTTGGCAGAACTCCTCTCAAGAGCTGTCTCCTTGATTTGTGAACCAAAGGCTCATTTATTCCTTCCCCCAGGAGAGAGGGGCATCTGCTTTGTTAGATACATTGTCCCTGATGTGTCTGTGGCCTGGAACAAGAGTTTGCTCCATTTTTCTCTCTGAGCTACTGGACACCTCGACAAGAAGGCAGGGCTACTTGTACCCATCCTTGATGGGGGACTAACTGAGATGACCAGTTGAGATCTGGGGTTACTTTATTGAAAAACCAACACCAACTGTTCAGAGTTACAGCAGAGATCTTAACAAAGGCAAAGGGTTTTACCAGGGGTAGGTTCAGGTAGGCTGCATTTTCTGTAGGCCACAGCCTTTTCTTCAAGAAGAAGCATGAGTCTCTCTAAGATGCTCCTCTCCCACAAGCAGGGACTGAGAACAGCACACTGATGGCCATGCCAGAGCTTGCAGGCCCTCTAGAGGGACTGCACTCATGACCAATCTTGGGGCAGGGCCTAGAAGGTCCTGTTGACAGCACCCAATAGGAGGCTGCATTGTGGCTGAGAGTAGTGTCTTGGGGATTGTGGGTGGAAGTGTGGGGAGCCAGTGCTGCATAACTGGACTTTACTAGAAACCGGTAAAGCGTGAAAAAAAAGTGGAGTTCATGGTGTAGCAGCACTGGTTGCCTGACTTGGCTGCCCACCAACAAGAGCTCAGGTTGACAACACAAACATAGCTGGCAGGTCCAGCCACCTCTCAGGAATGGAAGGTGGACACAGTTCAGACAGATGGGCAGCATAAGATGGAGGGTGTCCAGTTGACTCTGGAGGAGATCTGAATCTCTGAGTTGCATGTGGGGGCAAGCAGACAGGAGCCTGCTGATGGCATATTGGGACCATCTTGGTGGGGGTCTCCTCCTCAGTCAAAGGGCTGCCCCTGGGTGATGAAGGCAAAGCTATTTGGTATGCTCAGAGCCCAGAATTTGTGTCCAACTCGCAGCCTTGCCCATGCTTCTTAAGACAGTGGAAGCAGAGCCACCCTGTATCATTCTCTCAAATTTATGGATAGGCTAAAATGTTATTTATATCTTAGTGACATGTGAACTTGTTGAAACCTTCTATAAGCCCCCTGAAACACCTTTGTGACTAACCTAACAAAAAAGATAAAATGTTGCCCTATGTGTTGCACCTGCACACCAGGCCAAGTTCCAAGGAAACTTATGGAGTGATTCTTGGTAACATGGTGACTGGAGCGCTTGTGCAATCGGCTTTTTTTTTTTAGTAGGACCCTGGGTGGCAGGTGACCTTCAAATTCGATCTGCCCTTCCTTCAGAGTCAAATGCCCTTTTTCCTCCTGAGGGTCATCAGATGTGCAAGAAATGATTCTAAATGTGTTTATCTTTTCACCTATGTCACAAAAGTTAAAGGGTATTTCTTAACTCAGAGGAAGACATTTTTCTTTGTAGTCTTTGAAAAATTAGAGGCGTGTAAAGAACCATGTATGTGTGTGTATACCCAAAAACACATACATAGATCATAGTAAAGTCATTAAAGGAAAACACTGTGTGTTCATAGAGCTTCATGAAGTTCTCATTTTACAAAACTACCAAAGCTTGTTTATCCCTTATAATAAACCCAAGTCATTATGAACATAAGCAAGATGAAGAGATTATAAGTTGTGTTGCCAAAAATGTCAAGTGGAATAAGGGAAAGCGCACTAAAAAATACTTCTGGTGCTTCACAGCTAGGAGAGCACACTGTGTGTGAGTCAGGAAGTGTAGGGTGGCACTCTTTCCTGCAGTCTGCAATCCTGTCTTCAACCCAGGGATATTCAGGTAGAGTGCCTGCCATATGCCTGACTTCTCTTTCCTTCTTTGTTCATTTTACCATGGATGTATTTCAATCTTTTAAAAACCATTCACGAATGCATTATGCATTTGTACTCCTGTACATGAAGTATTTGACAAGTGATGGTAAAAAAAAAACAAATATGGTTTATATTTTTGAAATTTCAGTACATTTTGTGCCATTAACACTGTGAAGCACGAAAGAGCTGTTTGAATGCCTACTAGTTTGTAATCACATAGAGAAGTGTGATTATAATTCCAATACATGTTTTAAATGTGTTTCTCCTTAGGTAGTTTTCTCCTTTCTCTTCAAAAGGGGTTTCGTTTTAAAGATATTTCAGATGAAATACAAGTTTCCTATGTAAATCTTGTCTGGTTTCATCTTTTTGAACATTCTTTACTGACTGCTGATCTCGATATTGACAATATCATGTGAGTTGGAGGTGGAAGAGACAGTGGGGCAGGATAAAGAGCTTATGCTTCTGGGAGAGCAGCTTTCATATTCTCAGAGTTTCTCAGGAGTGTTCACCAAAGTGACCTGGATCATTAGTATTAATATTTAAATTCCCTTGTGCCTTTTTCTATCTGTTTTGGTGCCAGCCCAGACAGCATCTCCCTCCAAAAAGACAAGCACTTAAACACTTACCTAAGTTTATAGGGGATTTTATATTTATAAAAATCAGTGAGCGTTATTATTTTGCTAAGTAAACAAAGTAAAATAAATGCGCATATATTTTGTTCAATATGAGAAGTAACAGTAAGTCTAAGATTAGAGCAGGTGACCTTCATTTTTATTTGCCTGGTCTAAAATTCATGGAAGAATGAACACTTGTTTATTAGCATGAAGCTGAAGGCTAGGAAGAGGTAAAATTTTACAAAACCCTCCTTAGAATTTTGAGGTACAAGTTGAAGGAGGTGTATGTATTTTGTTAAATGGGGATTCACTGGCCCTCTTGGTACACCTGGTCTGGAGAAGAGTACCAGTTGTCAATCAGACCTCAGAACTAGGCTGGGGAAGCTGTGGGCCAGGTCAGAGAGGGTTTGTACTGTGTGGATTAGTTCTGGAGAGGGGGAAATCTTTAGCCAAGCAGGAAAAAAGGCAATAGTGACCAGAGAATGGCCTGACTCAGCAAGTACAAGGAGTTTTCTCTGACCAGTATGCTGGGGATATAGTGTTACTGAAGTGTCTTATCTCAGGAGACCACGAAGTACCAGCCTGGAAACTGGATCTTCACACTGAAGCTGCAGGGGATCTTAGTGGGCTAGAGCTTCAATAACAATGCACCACCAACCAGGGGTCTAAACAACAATGATTCATTTTCACAATCTGGAGGGCACATTTCCAAGATGAAAATGTAGGAAATGTGGGTTTCCTCTGAGGTAGGCAAATTCTTGAGTATGTGAAAGCCTGGGGCATCTATTTTCTTTTGAAAATAAAGGTAAAAAAGTACTTCAATTTTGTAAGGACAAATAAAGAATTGCAAGTTAATTAGGAGTATGATTGGAAATATGTGAAATCATTAATAAGTTCCACCAGTGAATGGATTATCAAGAATGTTCACTCACCTCCTGCAACATTAGTACCTGGAAAGCCCCACTGATTGTATCCCAGGACCCTACACAACCAGGCTCTGATAACTTTGTCCTCCTGGGTCACAGCTTATGGTGTTGCTAAGAGACACTGTGGGCTGTGGTTAACACAAAAATGGAGAAAATTTCTGCCCATGGAAATATAAAGTAACTTATGTTTCCCTGGACAATTATCTGGGCCTTTCCTCAATGTATATTTTATTTATCCTATTTATTTTTTATCATTGACTGAGAAAACTTAGATTATATGCATACTTAAAGCATTTTTTACTCAGCTCATTATGCAGACCCAGGAGTACAGACTTCACTCCATATAATACATTATCACAACTTTTATAAAAGTCTCAGCATGTTAAAGGAAGTCTTTTTTGTTTGTTCTTTCTTTTTCCATTTTGTTTTGTTTTGTTTTGTTTTGTTGTTTTGGTGGTTCCCTGGCCAAGAAGTGAACCCAGGTCACAGTGGTGAGAGCACCAAAGCCTAGCAACTGCACCACCAGGTAACCCCGGGAGTCACTTTTGGAAGCTTCTGATAGTTGGACTCAATGGTTAGTTATATCCAGAAGTTTAGGAAGCTAACATTATAAATATGAGTCATTCATGATGTATCAGAAACTTCTACTATTGTCTGCCACATAATGGGTGCTTATTAAGTTCTTCTCAAATTAAAGACTTAAATTTCTGCCTCTGTGTGTGTGTGTGTGTGTGTGTGTGTGTGTGTTGGACAGAACAGTCACTTGGAGTCACTGGTTTAAAGCAAAAACAAATACCATTAAATTGGAACTGGATGTTAAAGACAGCCTGGAAGCAAAGGTGACAATATATGTGTAAAAATATGACTATCATGAATTAAGGCCCTGCTACGAGCCAGACCATTTGCTTACTGCAACAGATGGGTGAATTTGCTCACAGACCTGCAAGGACTTTCATCTTTATATTCACATAAGAAAATGAGCTGGGGAGTCCCTTGCTACAAGAGGTAGAAACAGTGGTTGACAACCAGGAGTGGGGGACCCAGGGCTGCCCCATGCTGCAGTGTGTTTCCAATAACAAGTTTCCTGTCCTGATCCACCACCATCAGCAGGCAGAACCATTTTTCAGCCATGTGTAGTGGCTTGTTCTCTGTCCCTGAGACTTTGAGGTGTATCTGTCCATGAATATCACAGATGGAGAAAGATGATTCCAGTCCTCCATATTTCTCAAAGAGCCAAAAGATCCAGAATAGTGGCCCCAGGAAGTCCCCAGAGGGAGGTAGTTTATGGAAAATCGATAGAACACTAGGGTGCTGTCATTACCATAGACCAAACATGTCTTACTTCCATACCCACATAACACATGACTTTTCGTGTCCACATCAGCATCTGTTAGGAGATGGTACCCATTACGGTATGATAACTTTATTTTTTTTAATTCATTTTTATTGTTAGACTTATTGGGGTGACATCTGTTAGCAAGGATTACATAGGTTTCAGGCATACAATTCTACAGTGCATTGTCAACTTGATGTATAATCAGTTCACCACCTAATGTGACTTCTCTTTCCATCATCTTATATTTAGCTTCCACCCTCCTCTCCCACACCCTCCCCTTTCTCCCCTCCCTAACACACTCATCCCCAAATAAACATTAAACTATTGATTGTGTCCATGGGTTATTTGTTTGCTCATTTCCTTCTTTGTTTGCTTTCAGTTTTATATTCCGCATATGAGTGAAATCATGCAGTTCTTTGTTTTTTCTGTCTGGCTTATTTCACTTAGCATGATGATCTCCAGGTCCATCCATTTTTAGGAAATGGCAATATTTCATCTTTTCTTACAGCTGAGTAATATTCCATTGTGTATATGTACCACAGCTTCTTTATCCAGACAGCTGTCGCAGGGACCTTTGGTTGTTTCCATGTTTTGGCCACTGTGAACAGTGCTGCAATGAACATTGGGGAACATAAGTCTTTGTGGACAAAGGTTTTCAAGTTCTTTGGGTAGATCCCCAGAAGGGGGATTGCTGGGTCAAATTTTAGCTCCATTCCCAATTTTCTGAGGAACCTCCACACTGCCATCCACAATGGATGTACCAGTTTGCACTCCCACCAGCAGTGTACCAGAGTTCCTTTTTCTCCACATCCTCTCCAGCACTTGTTATTCCTTGTCTTGTTGATAATCGCCATTCTCACAGGTGTGAGGTGGTATCTCATTGTGGTTTTGATTTGCATATCCCTGATAGCTAATGAGGATGAGCATTTTTTCATATGTCTGCTGGCCATTTTTAATTGGGTTGTTTGGTTTTTTGTTGTTAAGTCTTATTAGTTCTTTATATATTTTAGATATTAAACACTTATCTGATGTGTTATTGGCAAATATTTTCTCCCATTCAGTTGGCTGTCTCTTTGCCTCTCTGCCTTGTTGATGGTTTCTTTTGCTGTGCAGAAGCTTTTTAGATTGATATAGTCCCATTCATTTATTTTTGCTTTTACTTCCCTTCCCCTTGAGGACAGGTTCATGAAGCCTTCCTTGAGTCCTAGGTCTATAAATTTAGTACCTATGTCTTCTTCTATACAGTTTATTGTTGCAGGTCTTATATGAAGGTCTTTAATCCATTTTGAGTTAATTTTTGTATATGGAGAGAGTTCATAGCTCAGGTTCATTATTTTGCATAGGTTTTTCCAGTTTTCCCAGCACCACATATTAAAGAGGCTGTCTTTTCTCCATTGTATGTTTTTTGCTCCTTTATCGAAAATTATTTGTCCATATATTTGTGGGTTTATTTCTGGGTTTTCAGTTCTATTCCATTGGTCTCTATTTCTGTTCTTCTGCCAGTACCAAGCTGTTTTGACTATTGATGCTTTGTAATATAAATAGAAGTCAGGAAGTGTAATGCCACCAGCCTTATTCATTTTATGTAGT